>JAEIIG010034696.1:0-135965 GCA_018904695.1 Drosophila parvula
TACTAAATTTATTTGCCTATATATTTAAATTTTTATATTTATTATTTATTATATTCATTATTATATTTATTTTCAACCTATGATAGCTTCAGCCATATTTAGACTCTCCTTTAGCACAGTTCGGTATATCGAAAAGAACATTGATTTATCGCACGTATATCGCCAAGTTAATATTTCGGAAATATCGATCACAGTATCGATTTATATATATTTTCTGCTATCCCTAGTTCACTTATTAACCTTTATTCACAAAAATTCTCTTAATGATCACTTTTTACTATAACAAATCGACAAAACCTTTGTTTTTTTCATGTTGGTGGAAGGGAACTGTGTGCAAAGGTTAAAAATCGAATGAAATCCCAAAATCAAATCAAATGTAATGAGGAAGGTGTGAAGGCGTGTGTAATTTTTGGTTGTGTTTTTTCATACGAAGCGTTTTGAACTCGGGTCCGTGCAAAATAAATGAACTGAAAACTTGCAAGTTGCAACTTGAAATGGTAAAATGAGGATAACAAGGCATCGGATCAGCATATCATTCTGGGTTATTCGGCTACAGGCTGGCATTACACACACATATCCTAGCTACAGGACTCACCGACGGCATCTGCAGCCCTTGTTCGATATGGTGCCAATGCCCGGCGCTATCATCACGATGCAGCACTGGCACTTCTGGGCAAAGTTTCGCGGCAGGCTGCTGCTGCGAAATCTTCGCGGGATTTCCAATTTTATATTACGAACAAACACACACAGAAAACGAGAAACCAGAAACCAAAGCATAAGCCAAAAGCAAAACGAGAGTCGAGTGAGAGAGAGAGACAGAGAGATCGAAACGAGACGAGGTTAAAAGGATTAATCAAGGACCCGGTGTACACACATGTCCAATTATTGCGCAGTGATTTGAGGTGGTATTTTGAGGCAAAAGGAAAAGACTGGACTGGAGGCTTGGAGGAGGTTCCTCTACTTACTTGGTGCCCAGACTGCGGCACTTGCGATGGCCGGGCACGAACTTGGTGCCGCTGGCCATGCGCATGGAGCCAATGGTTTTGGCCGGCGAGAGATTCAAACAGCCGAGGGCCGGGGTGACAGCCTCCACGTTGAAGGATTCCTTGGAGCTGCATGAGGAGGAGCTGGGACCCGAAGGCGACGCAGGTTCCAGATTTAGAGAGCGTCTAAGGAGATATATATTAATTGTAGATGAACAAATATATTAAATCCAAGCTCCTCTTACTTGTACTGATCTTCCTCGAATATGTTCTGCAATTCCTCGATGTATCTGATGGACGTAAGATACTTTTGCGTGGCCTCATGCTTCTGTAGGTGCTTGTAGTCCGACTGCTGATAGTTGGAGATAACACGCAATATATTATTCATCTTATTGCGACGCTGCTCCGGCTCCAATCCCCCTTTGTGTGGGTGCGCCAGATCGATGTAGATCAGATCGGTGAGAAACAAACCCAGATAGGGTATGCAGGGCAGGCGTAGACTCTCAAGGTAGGATCGCAGATTCGCCCAGTTGTCCTGATCGCTAAATATATCGCTGAGTCGCTCGAAGGACTGACGATCCTTCTTAGAGAGACAGGCCCAGGTTTTCTTCAAGCGATAAATGCTGGCGCTTTGCATGGCCGAAATAATGGCGAACAGCGAGTGCAGATTGTTCAGCTCGTGCAGTTTTTTAGCCACCTAAAAATATATAGTTTATTAGCTAATTAATTAATTACTGGTAGCTACCTTTCTCACCTTAATGAAGTGTGTCATTATCTCGGCTCTCTGCTTGGGCTGCTCGCCATTTAGAATCTCCTGAACTGTCCAAAAGCTCGTGTGGTTAAATCGTTTGGTAAATGCCACAATATTCGGTGTATTGACATGCTTATCCTTCTTCGTCCAGGCACAGCTGCTCAGCTCATCCGGCTGTATTAAGGCAAAGACTGGAAAGTCCAGGAGGGTGATCTGATTGGCCAAGACATCGGCGGGTACACGTAACGCGCTCAAGATCACCGCATCCAGCTGCTTAATGGAGGAGGCATGAGCCGGCAAACTTTGCGACTTGGACGGCGGTGCAGCCGAGGCTCTAAATAAAAAAACTTTAATTAGATACGGTTTTTTATATAGTTAAGTAAATTATAACTTACGCTATGGTATAGTAGCAACCTGGGGAATCTGGCGAGGAGGAGAAACTGTTTAAACAACCAATAGAGTTCTTGCGCCGCGTGCTCTTTATATTCAAAGTTTTGCTGGTCTGCTGCTGCGTCATGGGCGGTTCCATCTGATGCTCCTTTTGGGCCTTCTCCTGACGCAAACAGGCCAGGGTATGGGCATTGCCATTGGTGTTGGGGCTTCGTTGTTTGGCCACCAGTCGCGGCGGTTGCTGATGCATCGCGGGAGCAGGCGAACTCTGCTTGAACTGAGCCGTGGCATAGGCCTGACCCGTATATCCATTGTAGTCCGTGGTGGGTTTTCTGCTTAGCTAAAAGGATAAGAAGAACTCAGTTAAATGGCGTTTCTTTTAGAGATCCAAGTCTGGGAACGCACCTCTGAGTAGCGCAGATTATCCGTGGACAGGTCACGTGAGATTTCCGAGTATCGCATCATGGCAGCCAAACTCCGGCTGACTTTGCACTTCGAGCTGCTCTTCAAAACTGCAATGAACGAGAAGGAGGCGGTGGCTCGGATTAGCTCTCTGATTACGTTCGCTTCGTGATAAAGTTATAGCTGTCGGTGTTCCGCGCACTGGGCAGACTTTTTGTTGACTGAAACTGAGTTTGTTTTCCTCAGTCAGTAGTTCTGCATTGTGGCTTTTGTGTTGCACGAACGGCGGCAGCAGCAGCAAGCCACACAAAAAATAAAAACAGGGGAAAAAACTGGTGGCGAAGCTTCTGGCACGCTTCGCTGCTCGATTTCCAATGGAACGGGCCATGTGAGTCACGAGCGTGGAGCGGGAAGAGGGAGCGGGAAGACCTGGCCCATGCTCTTTTATGGTAGCGCGCATTCGGAGTGGTCAAATGGCTTTTCGGGGGTGCAACAACGCGCTGATAAAGAGACTCGGCTGCAGCGGTCAGCGGAAAGTTTGGGTTTGAAAACAAGTCACCCGGTCAGAAGAAACGAAAATTGGTTTTCGGCCCAGGTTCAATGAACCCGTCAACTAGCAAACGGCAGATAGAAAAGCTAAGTTAACCAAGCTTGGTTCCGCCTTTCAATAAGACTCAGGCTCATTTCCCTGTTATAAGTTTTAAAAAACTTTTTTTATATGAAAAAAAATACTTTGAATAATAATTAAATTTTTTAAAGCCAAACATATCTATATAAATATAGCCCTATTATATTATAAATCAATTTTCCTATAGGAGAGATCGAGAGAAAGTCTTGTTTCCCTCATTAAGATTTTAAAAACATTTTTTGAGATGGAAATAATAGTCAAAACAATATTTAATCTTTCTCAGGCAAAGTTCTAAGTACTTTCAGGTATTTTTATCCGTTTGGAAAGTTCAAATAAAGTTGTTTTTCAATTTTAAAGTTTCAAAACATATTTGAAAATGAAAAAATACTTCCAATAATTTATAGACTTTATGAAGGCAAAATTAGAGAATATTTAATACATAATATATATTTAATAATCAAATCAAGTTGTTTTTCCTTATTAAAGCTTAGAAAACCTATTTCGATATGAAAATAATACTTTAAAAATGTGTAAACCTTTCGCAAGCAAAGATGTAAGTTCTTTAACGAAATGTTTATGGTTTGTTTAGTTTTCTTTTAATTAAACATTTGTTATATTAACTTTCACAGCCTTGTAAGTAACCGAAGCTCCATTATAAATATCAAAAATCGGTATCCAAGTATCCAAGTATTTAGAAACAACTATCCACACACTTTCCATCACCCCATATATGTTATTTCTATAAACATTTCTCAAAGACCGACTGCGCTGACCCCGTCTAATTAATTTCAATTAAGTTATAATCATATGAAAACAAAAGCTGATCAAATGCAATGACGTCCACACTTTGTCATTTGGGGTCTGGGGGTGCTCTCTGTGGTTTCTTTACTTCGATTATACATTATTATACTGGTATATATATTGCCCAGTGACGGGTGAAGCAAATGGAATTATCCGGACTTTGAAATGTCGGAAAAGCTAGATATAAACCAAAGACGGAAGAGGAATGAAACGAAACGAAACGGATTCTATTGTTTTTAATTTGTGTATTTAGCCCGAGATAAATTCCATTCTAATCATGCGAATTTCTCGTATCTCATAAACCAAAATTCAATTGCAGCGCATTTACAAATATACAGACAGCCGACCAGATAAATGCTGAATATATAGATGAAATGAAAACAAATCGGAGGCATCGAGATGTAGACAAAAGGCGAATACAAATTATATTCCAAAATGCCAGACGACTCTGCCTCAAGTTTTCTGCCAAGCAAATGGACTTTATTGACTATTTGAACTATTCCATATATACACACACAGATCACTCTGATCTGCTCTCGCCATATTTATATATATACTATATCCGCCAATCTGTGCCATTTCTCTTCTGGATTTCTTTACGGTTTTTTTTTTTTTTGGGCGGAGCGGCTGGCAACGCTTTTATGGCCATATCGAATGCAATTAAAGGCAAACAATTAACCCGACGACTGCCTGACTGACTTCCCACTGGGCATACAATTTAATCTATGGCATATGTAAATAATTCGTGCCAGACAGCGCAGCGCTCCTTTAATGCGATTTTGTAAACGAATTTGATGGGCGAATAATGAATTGAGCTAGCGAATGGTTTGTTTTCGTGGTCAGGGATATATATTGCCTGCCGCCCACTGCCGCCCCCGATTCCAGTGTTTATTGTTTTTACATAAATTTCTTGAAGGAAAACAAGCCGAACCAGCTGCAGGTTTCGAGGAAATCACATAGCCGACTGCCTCCATGATTCTCTTTCTTTTGTTTATCAGTGCCAGAGCAATTGTATTTAAATATAATACAATACAATACAAGCACACACATTTCTACATTATCTCGAGGAAACTTGGGGTTATTTTCTTGCTCTGCTTTCTGTGTTGGCGTTTTCCATTGATAAATACTTTTCTCTTTCTCGTGTGGGTTGTGTGTTGTTCTGGAATTCGCAGTGATGACATATGATTGGCCATCAAAGCGAGTGTGTGTGTGTGTGTGTATGCAGAGTTCAACCTTTTTGCGCTGACTCCGACTGACCCTCGGCGGTTCTCAGTTTAAAAGGGGTTAAAGATCTCTGGAACAGGCAGTAGTAGCTTTCTTTGCGATTCGAAAATCATGAAATCTGAAAATTTGTGGCTAAATATTTACAGAAGAAAAGACGAGCGAAGGTCAGCCATGAGTGGCTGTCGCCAGTGATCTTCGCATTTCATATATTATTCTGTCTGGTTCAATAACCGCCCAGAGGAGATTACGATTAAAATTAAATATTTTGCATTTAATTCGATCAGCCTTCGACTTGACGTTCTCAATGAGGCTAGTGGGAAAACATTTAGCTAATCTCCCATTGAAAAGTCGACGAGGGGCGTTATCAGGCAAGCGTCTAACTAAGTATTTGCACACACTTGCATGCGAAAATAAATACATGTAATTAGCCTGGCTAACTAACAACAACAGAGAGAAACTACGAATGAAAAGCGCCAGAGCCAAAGCCAAAGCCTGGCTTTTGAAGATCGAACAATGGAATACGCTTTAAAGCTAAGATTATGACTTCTTTCTTTATTGTTAATCTTTTGATTTAAGTCTTTTTTAAAATGTATATAGTTTACATGCGAGTCACATCATGAGCACTACTGTTTAGCCATTATTTCCTCGAAGAAAAGACTATGCCTTAAAGCTAAGATATTGGGAGTTTTTTTTACGGAAAATAATAAGCAGAAGTACATACATTGAAATTAATACATTTCAATCTTTATGCTTTATCCGCGAGTCATGGCTTTGGCCACCACTGTTTTAAGCCATAGTTACTTCGAAGAATTGAACCAAAGCTTTTGAAAATAAGTTAACTATTCTACTTTTGAATTAATATACATTTAAATTAAAAAAGGAATACCTTTAATTAATTACAAATTTTCCCATTTTCTTTCAATTATAATTCACACTAACAACCATTAATGTAGTCAGATGTATTCGATCGATTTTATGGCAGCCAAATGATATAGAGATCCGTTTCCGGCAGTTCCCAAAATTTGTATACACAAAACGGACTACAGAAGAAAGGTGGTTCTGGGGGCACAAACTCAAACAGATGGCATTTAGATTTAGGGATGTGTTTTCCAATAACAAACACCTGATTATTCCTCTGAGTAAACATTTCTTAAATAAATTAAAATCATGTGCAGATAAGAATTGTGTAGATAAAACCTAAGCGTAAGTAAAGCCAAATAATGAGCAAGTTCAGTGCTATTATTATTTTTGTCTTAATCATGACACCCTGTGGTCTGGCAGAGTATATTGTGTGTACGAAGAAACAAAGCGAAGGAAGGCCAAGCTGGGGTTTCTTCTTTCTTGTCCGATTCTCGGTCTTTGTTTTTATTTTCTATGCGTTGCTCATGTGATCCACACCACAGACTAAGTGCACAGATGTGTGTAAGCCGCCAAAGTGGGTCACTTGGTGAGCATCCAGCCCATGCGGAGGGGGAATCGAGCCTAGAACTGAGCCACTTACCCAATTTCTGGTTCGAGTGGCTGGCTGTACTTAAAACGCAGCAAATAGGAACAAAAGGCAATTGGAAGCGAGTAAAAGAGACGGAGGCTAAAGGCGAACCTTGAAATTCAGCATTTAAGCATCTCTGTAACGCAGGCAAAAACATCTGTCGTCCATATCCTGTTGAGCGGGTCCGAGAAATGCCATTACACGGAACGAAAAGGATCTCTCAAGAGTTCCTTGAAGAGAGATTAAATCTTTGCCAAGATTATTTTCACGACAGTTGGATAAGGTAAATACACTATTGGTTGCATCTTTTTTATCAGCTGAATTTTTAGCAATCTATAGATCAAATAATTATTAATGGTAATACATTTTTTATATGAAGACTAGGTTCCCAATTTATTTTAAGAATTGTCTTTGCTTTTGTGTTTTGTAAAAGTAACTAAAGAACCCGGAAATCTGCTTATAAAAGAATATTTTTTTTTTCTTTAACCATTTTAATTTTTCTTAACCATTTTAATATCTTTTTAATAAGATATAATATACATATACCTAAGATACTTTTACAAGGCTGCTACTATAAGAACAATATTTTATTTCAAATATTTTTAATAAAATAATAATTATGAAGAAGTAATTATATCAACATAAAATCAAGATGTTTTTAGGTGTAAAAATAAAAGATAAACGATTACTTTATATTATTTTAACAAATGCATCCATATTTTTAAAAGTTTATTGAATAATAAAAGCCATAAATACGATAACGATCTTCTTTATATTTTAGGGGCACTTTCCTCTATCAAATAGCAAACTCAGCATTAATCTCAAAAACTATGCAAACATTATTTGTAGTGTAGGACAGCAACAACAGCTGTCAGGGGAAATTTGAAGAGGCGTTGCCGTTGCCAGAGCATTTCTGTGTGTATCTCCTTATCACTAGGCAGCTTATCAACTGATCTAACGCCGAAAGGAAGTGCCAAGTGCTAAGTGGATTTTAATTGATTGCCCGCCCGCGACGATGATGATTCACATTTCAAGAAATATACATATACATATCACTCCGCCACAAGAGGGGAACAAATCGATAGCGAAAAAAAAAACGGGGAACCAAATTGAACACGAAAAGGGAAGCCGAACATAAACACAGATACGGATACACACACACACATAGCCGGAGAAACACGCAATTTGCTTTGGTAAAGGTTCCGTTCTAAGCTCATTGTATGCAAAGTGTGTACAGCCCACTCGCCGCCCACTTGCCACCCACTTTTGCTTTAGTTTCGTAATCATCACACCAAAATACACAAGACGGCGGTGCGAAAGAGAGAGCGCATTGCACTTGATATACTTAATGTTTGATTCTGGGCGACAATTTGACAAAGATAGAAATAGCGCCCTGCATATTGTTGTTATTTATAGGCTGCGGCTACCCACTCTCCCCCCTATTCGGAGAACACAAAAACACAAGCCAACTGCGATCGGAACTTACTTCGAGAGGCAACTGAAGCATCGTAATTCGGTTAATTAGTGTGTGGGATTACACGCGCGACGCCACGCTCGGCTAATTGCTATTCATTACACTTATTGGCCTTCTGCTTCTTTTTCTGCCTCGCCTGTTTGTTTATTCCTTCGAGCGGAGAAAATGCGGAAAAAACGGCAGCAAACAGAAGAGGCAAGAAATTGTTCCGCGCGCGACGCCGACGCTAATGTGACCAATTGTGGTAGTATGACCGCTGCATTGCAATAAGACAGTTTGAGGTAGTGTGACCGCATCGAAAACGCGCAATTATACCACCACTACAGTCAGTGTTGCCAATTTAGCCTATATCAAGCTAAATCTAGCATATTTAAAAATCAAAAAGCTTATAAATATGGTAAATAAAGCTTATTTTATTTAACAAATTAATTCGCGACGTCAACGAATGTATCTTTCATTTGGAATTGTTAAAAATGTTCACTGTTATTATTAAGTGAACATAAAATCGACAACTTTAAAACTAATATATTATAAATTTAATATATCAATAATATTGTGGGATGTTTTGCGATTTGGTTGATTTTTTCCAACATTTAGAATCTACATTACCTAGCAGTGCACGGATAGTGGAGCATTGCAACTATCGATACAACTACCGAGAATATCGATTTTGAATTTAACGACAACATTTTGAATTTAATATAATAATTAATCAAAAAAATATAATTTCTCAGAGCTCTAAATTTAAATTAATATAGGAAGGCCATTATTGCATTGGGCTGTTCAATAAATATCGAATAAACTTCTTATTTCTAAGGATACCAGTAGAATACCTTAATATAATATCATTCCCCAATAAAAATGGCAAATTTTGTTTTGTATAAAAATATATATTTAATTCCTTTACTTACATCAGCATTATCGTTTCATTCTTTTTTTGGGTTATTTTTCGCACTTGCATTTACAACAACAGGGACTTACGGCTACGAGGAAGAGGGTAGGAAGCTCGATGGGCGGAGGACAGCAAGAAGGCGGGTAGAAGAATGGGACAAAGAGATGTCGAAGGAGGCGGTGAGGAAAGATCATAGTTCTAGAAGGACTTACGCCTAGGTATATTGCTATAAGTTCAAAGGATCTAGCTAAATGTGTCTGGAAGTCGCGTTTTTAGTACCGATAGCCGCTGCCATCGTTGTCGCCATTCTGACCACCGGGTCCGAATCCGTTTCTGCCGCCATGACCACCTGGCTTGCCGCTCGAGTAGCCTTGGCCATCCTGGTTATCCTGACCGTTGGGCCGACCGCCGGGACGTCCGCTGGAGTAGCCGTCTCGTCCCAGATCCTGGCCGCCGGGACGTCCACTTGAGTAACCCTGATCGCCGCCATCCTGGCCGCCCCCAATAACACGTCCACCGATGATCACGCGACCGTCTGAGCCACCATTACCATTGCCATTGCCTCCGTTACCGCCTGGCCTGCCGTTGGAGTAGCCACCAGCTCCCAAATCTTGACCACCTGGGCGTCCGTTGGAGTAGCCTCCAGCTCCCAAATCCTGACCACCTGGGCGTCCGTTGGAGTAGCCTCCAGCTCCCAAATCCTGACCACCCGGGCGACCACCAGAGTAGCCTCCTGGACCTAAGTCCTGGCCACCGGGACGTCCGTTAGAGTAACCTCCTGCACCCAAATCTTGACCACCTGGTCGGCCGTTGGAGTAACCTCCTGCTCCCAAGTCCTGGCCACCTGGACGTCCACCCGAGTAACCGCCATTGCCATTGCCATTGCCTCCATTGCCTCCTGGCCTGCCATTGGAGTAACCATCAGCACCCAAGTTCTGGCCGCCAGGACCTGAGGCGCCACTGCCAGTGCCATCGTTGGCGTCACCCTCGTAACGGATCTGCGGCCTGTAGCCCTGCTGGTCAGCCTCGTACTCCACGATCTGGGGAAGAGACAGACACGGGACATGGTGTTAGCAGTGACAGGTGGTTGATGTAGAGGAGCAGTGGGGTCCACTCCTGCTGCTGATGCTGGTGCTGCTGCCGCCGCCGCCGCCGCTTACTTGCTTCCTTCCGTCGGGCAACAGGACATTGTACTGGCCGGTGGTGAAGTCACCGTCGCGCATCTCTGAATGCCCGAACGAGAGTCCGCTGGGCGCGTCCTCAACCTGGTAATTAAATTCGTACTTGGCGGGCTCCTAATGGAGAGCGAGGAGCATTGGATCATGGAGAATGGAGAGCGGAGAGCGGATTGGGGCGTGTGGAGAAAGAGAGAGAAACACAGAGAGATAGAGTGGCTAGGATCAAGGTTTTAAGATTTTCAGTTTTTTCAGAATTTCAGATTTCGGGGGATGCAAGCTATAAACGCAGGAGGCGGTGCA
This sequence comes from Drosophila parvula, assembly GCA_018904695.1. NCBI lineage: Eukaryota > Metazoa > Arthropoda > Insecta > Diptera > Drosophilidae > Drosophila > Drosophila parvula. The sequence goes on from JAEIIG010034696.1 coordinate 10,513, forward strand.
GGTGAGCGAGACGAGTCTACCAAAAAGATTGCAAGGGCAAGTGTGCAGCGTGGGCGGTGGTGGAGCGGTGTTCCCCTTTTGGTGGGCGGTGTTCCCACCAGTGATCCCAGATCCCAATTCCCAAATCCCAGTTCCCAATTCCCAATTCCCATTCCAAAACTACCAGCTACTTACATCATTGTCGTAATCGGAGCCGCCGGCGCCGCCGCCTGATCCTGGTCCACTGCCTCCCGCACCGCCTGCTCCAGCTCCCGAGGCCGGAGGTCCGTAAGAGTCGGAGGGACGACCACCGGGTCCGGATCCTGGAGCTCCATAAGTGCTCGAAGGACGTCCACCGTTGCCGTTACCATTGTTCTGACCCGGTGCACCGTACGAGTCCGAGGGACGACCGCCAAATCCACCCTGACCACCTTGACCCTGGCCAGGAGCTCCGTAGCTGCTCGATGGACGACCACCATTGCCATTGCCGCCACCAGGAGCGCCGTAAGTATCGGAAGGACGACCGCCATTGCCATTTCCACCTCCAGGAGCACCATACGTGTCAGAAGGACGTCCGCCATTGCCATTTCCGGCACCAGGAGCGCCGTAACTGCTCGAAGGACGACCGCCATTGCCGTTTCCGTTGGAGTAACCGCCTTGACCCTGGCCAGGAGCTCCGTAGCTGCTCGATGGACGTCCACCGTTGCCGTTGCCGTTGCCATTTCCACCTCCGGGGGCACCATAGGTGTCCGAAGGACGTCCACCATTGCCATTTCCACCGCCAGGAGCACCATAAGTATCCGAAGGACGTCCACCCTGACCACCTTGACCCTGGCCAGGAGCACCGTAACTGCTCGAAGGACGACCGCCATTGCCGTTGGCACCAGGAGCTCCATAGGTGTCCGAGGGCTTGCCACCGAAGCCACCCTGTCCCTGGCCTTGACCCAGACCTGGAGCACCATAGCTGTCCGAGGGACGTCCACCGTTTCCGTTGCCATTTCCATTGCCACCGCCCGGTGCTCCGTAGGAATCGGAGGGTCTACCACCCGGACCGCCTTGGCCACCCGGGCCACTCTGACCCGGGGCTCCGTAGCTATCCGACGGCGGCAGATACGAGTTGACAGGCGGCTCCGGCCGCCCAAGGACCACGGCCGCCAGCAGCAGAGTCACACCGAGTAGCTTGAACATATTCCACAGGAGCTGGTCAACGGATCAACACTGATGATCGATCGAATCTCTGGTATCTCTCTGGGATGAGGCTAGCGCTTGGGAGCAGCGCCGAATTCTGACTGATCTGTGACTGCTGCCACAAGGCGTATTTATATGTGGCAAACCGAAAACAGAAAGTCTAGGATGCACACACACAGCGCACACGAACTCGATTATGAGTTGGAGGTGGCTGTGCAGCGTGTGGCAACCGACACAGCTGCTGCTGCTGCTGCTGCCGCCGCCGCCGCCGCCACATACGATCGTCTTCGGAGATGCAGTGGCTGATTCTATGGAGCCGCCGCCTGCCCAAAACAAAAATCTCAATCACCACGCTCCGCGAGATCGCACGTGAAGGGTCCAAGTCTTGGCTCTCGGTCTCGAGCTTGAGCTCGAGCTGATTTGCCTTCTTCTGGCGCACATCTTCTCGAGGCGAGGTGGTGATTGTGCTGGGCTCCAGCCACAGTCGCAGCCACATCCAACTCTGGATCTGTAGTTACGTTGGCCCAAAGTAGTCTACTCGGTCGCCTCGCCGGGTGAATGTGTCGGCGGCGTCTGCCGCTGCTCACTCTCCGGCGAGTGGTTCAGTTGCTCAGTTTCAGCTAGCTTGTGACAAGCGCCGAAGCTTGCATTTGTTTGCCTTGTCTTGTCGGAGCGCGTAAAAAAATAATAAAAAGCGCAGCGACATATTGAAGAAGATCGTGCCAGCGGCGACCCCAATTGGAGTAGGATCCGCAGAGATGCCTCCGAGATTCGCTGATGGGTGTAGAAGGGTCGAGTCGATCGCTGTGGGTGATTGTGACGATGGCAATGGAGGATTGGAGCGATGAAGGGTACGCATGAGATCTGTACCCTGGAATTGCGAGGAGCTTAATCTTAGGAATTTGACACTTGGAGATCACTAGATCAGAGGTATTTATGCAGGTTAACTAGTTGACAGATGTATTTCAATTACGAGATCTTTATTAAGGTAGATATTACTCACAAAAGGTTTCATTTGTAGAATCTATGAGGTATTGGAACGATTAATAGATATGGTTTTAGAACTAGATCAATCTGGGGTCTTCAGAAATCATAAGAGACCCTTAAAAATGTGTCTAAATGTATGGACAACTTTTTAAGGGGTTTTAAAAACTCTAGTGATTTGTGGAGAATTTTACCGATAAATAAACTTTGAATAATCTACTACAGGTCAAATGAATTGAGCTATGAGCATATCTCCCTTCATCCTATAACCTTCCTGCAAGTCCCACCTCGCTATATACTCTACAATCTCAAGAATTCTTTAAAAATCCCGCCTAGAAGGGTATACATCACCTTGAACGATTGTCTGCACTCCAATTAGGCTATGCCCATTGTACTGCCACCCATTCATTGATTCAGTTATTTGGCCCAACCAAACCGAAACTGAAACCGAAATCGAAAATCCAAAGCCCACACAAAGAGATTCCCGAACCTTATGGGAAATTAATTGCGCTGAGTTTTCGCAGCACGCCCACCTTGTTAGCTCTGGGTCTCTGCCGGTAGCGCCATTCACAGATCGCAGATCACAGATCGCAGCAGATCACAGCCTTCGTCGGCAAATGGGAACGTGCAGAATTAATTGCTCCACTACGTGCTTGGTCATGGGAGTTTGGAAGTTGGCAGCAGCCCAACATCCTGCTTGGCAACCAGACGTGCAGTTCAAAGTTCCAAGATGTACATGAAGATCTTAATAAAGAAAACGTCACCAGTTTAGCTCCGGGTCAGCCCAAGTAGCCCATGTCAACGCTTTATCTTCATGTTAATTTATGTAAAACATTTTATTATAAAATCTTAGACATAGAGACGCCTGTAGCGCCTCCAGACCTCCTGGAAGAGCCAAGTGTGGATTAGGTAGATGGCCAGACACACCAAGCAAATGTCTTGAAAAACAAAGACCAGCAGGAAGGCCAGATAAACGCAGAGAAATAAAGTCACAGTGCACAAAAAAAGTTGAGCCAAGCAAAGCCATTTGTGCTCAACGAAAGCTGCAAGGAAAATAAGTTTAATTCGAAATTAATTAAATAAATCAATTCCATACTTACAGCTCAAAAAGTAAGCCACATAAAACACACATCCTATCGCGCCATTGGGCGGACTTCCTTTGCTGCTAAGACCAAAGCCATTGCCATAGCTGGAACATTGAAAATATCTAAATAATCATTAATTTAAACAAGACTCCAACTTACATGGATTTAAAGACCAGCGAACAGCTTATATTATCGTGTACATCGCAGATGGGCTTGTAGTCCGCATCCGCATCCAGTCTGAACTTCACGTAGAGGGAATACCAGGAGATGACCAATCCTATGAGGCATATCCAGCGGAGGCGACAGGATGCACTGCCCACCGGTTCCATTGCTCTTGGCTTAATGAGCTCATTGCTGGAGGATTCAGACTCACAGCTGCCAGGATTGCTGGCCAAAGGAAGGCGCCCAGGACAATGGCATCGATTTGACAATTTTTCCAGCAGCTGCGCAGAAGGCAAAAGCTAAGGATGCTTTCGATATACTTTCCTGTGGGTATGGTGAATTTTTAAACCTTGTTAAATAACTTTATATCTTTTTTTTTTAATATATAAATAAGGTTTTAATTTAAGTATAAGCTGAATAAATAATAAATAGAATGAGACCACAATTTAAATATTTTCATAAAACAAATTAAAGTTTTCTTCGTATTTGGTTAGGGTGTTATAGCGTTGTCTTTCCTCTAGTTTTCCATTCTTGTTTACCTCGTTGGGGGTCGCATAAATTTCCGTTTTCATTTAATTTAAGGCGACACGAGGACCAAAGCAACAGGTAATAACAGTACTGCGTAGTCTGGGTGAGGTGGCCAAGGCTAGCTATTAAAGCGGGACTATTACCTTAAATTGGGGAAGGGAAATTGGGTATTTTTCTTTGGGTTAGCCCCTTACCCTGGGAACTATCACCGCTGGCCATAGTGACACATGCACATGGATCCGAGGCGCACGGAACACCGGCATTAGGCCACGCTCTGTTGCATGCATATGAAATTAGCGACGGAGGCGACATCATCTCCGAGTCCCAGGCGACATCTCAACCAGACCAAAATCAGACTACAAGCTCATGATGCCGCGACTCTCGGCATGACACAATGATGCCTCCATCTCAGACCCCCACCCACTCTTCCAGCTGTGCAGCATGTCCCTTTTTAATTTATAGCCTCACGAATTTGAATTCATCTGTGTTCGGGTATTTAATAAGAAAATAAATACAAAACATAAAAAAACTAGAAGCTGTGCCCATCCAAAGTGATATATAAATCCGCGTTAGCCATGAGGTAACCGAATGGAAACAATTTACAAAATTGCAGTAGCTCTGCCCCCAGGAGCGAAGTGAAGTGATGCATTTACGCAACCTTGGAACTACCTCATTCAGTCATATGAAAATGGAAAGAAACAAAAAAAAACAAAATGAGAGAAAAAAACAGTCACCGCAGAGCCAGCGACTTGGCACAGATTTCCGTTTGACATGGAAAACCCTTCCAAGCGGCTGTCAACTCGATTCTGGCTCAAAGCCCAGCCTCACCTGGGCGATCGCGTAATAATTTGCCACTGTTTATATGGGCCAGGTAGTTTATTGAACTTTACACTTCAAAAGGTACACTGAGGAAATGCCAAGGAAATACCAAAACAACACGGCTTTTGGATTTTGTAATTATCTTTGGGAAAAGTTCGATATATACATAAAATATTTCTTTACAATAAATTAATATTCTTTTTTGGTTGTTTTTTTAGCTTGAAATTCGTACAACTTTTGATATTAGCGAACATTTTTGACTATTTCAAAAGTCCATATATCAAACAATACAATATTTTTTCGATATAAGTGCGATGAATATCGGAATTTTCCTCTCGATATTAGCTCAGATTAGGTGATAAACTATCGTAAATGCAGCTTTTTAAATTAATTGAAATAAAGTCTAAAGAAGATACAAATGAAAACCTTTTTAATATAGAGTTACTGATTTTTTCCCACTGCACCATTGATTTCCAGCTGCGATCTCCATATGATTGCCGATGCTCGGATGCGTTTAGAAGGGCTAATGCTAATGCTAGAGCTATAGGAATATGTATATAGCTAAAATCGGATGTGGATACCGATGATGCTGCAGCTGCTTCTCTTCAAGCACGCGCTGTTGCTGTTCTGTTGTTTGTCTCCAAAACAAATTTTGCCGTGGATCCGTGATCGAAATCAAGTGAAGTGCTCAAACAAAAGCGCCTCGGGCCTCAAGTGCAGCTGACTGCGAAATGAAAATGATGGAGCTCGAGCTCCCTCCGAACTCCGACGATTATGATTATGAAGGTGAACGCTCCTCCGAAACGAAACAAAACGGAACGTGGAGCTTGCAGCGTGGCTTTTGTTGTTGTCGCCCCGTTGCACGTGCAAGTGGAAGGAAGTTAAGGTTACTGCATTTTGCCACGATGTGGCAATAGCACACATTTGTATGCCTCATTTGGCTTAATAAATTCGCAATTAATTAGAATCAAAATGCAGCAGTTGTCAGCGTAATATAATGCTAATGATTGCGTTTATACGAATAGCTTAGCACTTGCCACAGAGGGCTAAATTGACAGCGCCATTTCCAGTTTTCAAACCAAAAGTTAACGGAATACCTCTCGTATCGATGGTCTGCAATCAAAATGTTTGTATATATAGAATCTGTAATAAATCCATGAAATCCATGAATTATCTTTATGAAACTTTCCCGCAACGATAATGAATTCAATTGCCTAGATATATAGATAGATAGATATTAATTTTATTTAAACTTCCTAAAGCTATCCTCTTTATTGCTTTTAAGTGTCAAGCACTGACTGATAAGATATAACGCTTGAAATAGGCCTGCCTTTAGTACTTCTCTCTAAAGACTACGGATAAGTTGGGAGAAAATGTATATAAAAAGGCTGCCTGACCCAAAGGTTCTTAGTGTTACTCCGAAAACAGAATGAAAGCAGCTTGCTTCGTATTAGCCGCGTTTTCGCTGGGCATAAGTCATTTAGTCTGTGCCGATATTGGAAATATTACAGATTTTACCCGGTATAACGATAATGAGGCGTCCCAGTCATGTCTGCAGTATTACTCATCTTGTTTTGAAATTAATCCAAGTGTAAGCGGTGTCCAGAAGATTAAAGTTGGCAACGAGATCTTCGATGTCTATTGCGATACGACTGTCGCCGGAAAGGGTTGGACGGTCATCCAGCGAAGAGTCAGTGAAGAAGTTAACTTTTTTCGCAAAATTTCCTCCTATGAGAAGGGTTTCGGTGACCTGAACGGAAACTTCTGGATCGGACTGGATAAATTGAACAAGATAACGTCGTTGGAGCCCCAGGAGCTGTATATCCATCTGGAGGACTTCAACGGAGAAACATCATTCGCTCGTTACAGCCTTTTTAGGGTAGGTGACGTTTACAGTCAATACTCTTTGAAGTCGCTGGGAACCTACAGAGGAACCGCTGGGGATGGCATGACTTTCCATCTCAACCAGCCTTTTAGCACTTTTGACAGAGATAACTCTGACGGATGTGCTAAGGCTCGCAAGGGGGCTTGGTGGTATAAAAATTGCCAACGCAGGTAAGAGACCCGACATTATTTTGGAAAATTCTGATTCTTATCTAGTATTTATTTCAGTAATTTAAATGGTCTTTATTTGGGTGGTTCTTTTGACATTCAAGATATGAAGGGCAGTGGAGTAGTTTGGTATGACTGGAAAGGCGAAACTTATAGCCTAAAAACTGTTAGCATGATGGTGCGGCCGAGAGCGATATCCGAAGACTAGCCAACGATAATATGAAAATGTTTAATCGGTTTCTGTTTCCATTTTCGATAACTTTTTATATAGATAAATTATGCTAAGGCAAAGTGTTAAGCATTTTAAAATACATTTTCTCGCTGGAAAACCAAGTAGTGTTTGGAAACAGTTTTTCAGCTCAATCTATTTAATATAATTAAAGGAATGTAAAACCGATTCTAAAACAACATTCGTTCAGACAAACAGACGAACAAGAAAAATGTTTTTTTTTTTCAATATGTTATTTAAATCTTGCTAATTAAATATCTTTTGAACGGAGTTTCAGATTAAAATAATTCACTGGTTTAAAATACAGATCTAAAATACATCTGGGAACTTTTGCTACAACGTCCCCAAACGCTTTAATTTAGGAATATTGTATTTTACTCTTTTTCCGAAATTTTTTCTGAGCCATCCGATTTTCCAAAAATTGAAGTATGCACAAGCTTTTTCTAAAACAATAATTTTCATTGGTTTATCGCTTTTTTACGATCGGACAATCGCCTTGCGCATACTATCGGTGCTCATCGTCCAAAGTGATAAGATATTACTTTTGAAATAGTGTTGTCCTAAGTACTTCCCTAAGAAATTGAAAAAAAAAATGATAAGACCGAAGAAAATGTCTATATAAAGGCTTCATGCCACTAAGACTCTTAGTATCAGTCAGAATGAATGCAGTTTTCGTACTAGCCGTGTGTTGGCTGGGTCTAGCCCTTGCCGAAATTGAGAACATTACAGATTTTAGCAACTATAGGGAAAATATCGAGAATCTGAAGTGCAAGAAGTACCACTCTTCTTGCCAGGCGATTTACCCCAATGAGAGCGGTGTCCAAAAGATTAAAGTGGGCAAAGAAATCTTCGATGTCTATTGTGATGCGACCATTGCCGGAAAGGGTTGGACGGTCATTCAGCGGAGAGTGAGTGATGAAGTGAACTTTTTCCGAAAGTTTTCCTCCTATGAAAAGGGTTTCGGTGACCTCAACGGAAATTTCTGGCTGGGACTTGATAAGTTGAACAAGTTAACGTCGTTGGAGCCCCAGGAGCTGTATATCCAGCTGGAGGATTTTAGTGGAGAAACCCGATTTGCTCGTTACAGTCTGTTTAAAGTGGGCGACGTCTACAGTAATTACTCGCTTGATTCTGTAGGTATTTATAGTGGAACCGCCGGAGATTGTATGACATACCACCTGAACCAGCCGTTCAGCACATTTGACAGGGATAACAATGAAAAGTGCGCTGCAAATAGATATGGAGCTTGGTGGTATAAAACCTGTCTGAGAAGGTAAAGTTCTCATACTATGTATATTTAAAAAATGAGTTTCTTATATATTTAATTTATTTTACAGCAATTTAAATGGTGCTTACTTGGGTGGTGATTATGAAGGATCACATCTGGAATCCATTGGAATAAGCTGGCATAATTGGAAAGGTTATTATTATAGCTATAAATCTGTACACATGATGGTGCGACCGAAAGTAACTTCATCAGAATGCGATCTTTAGTAGAATTCTGGCCTGTTTTATTTACACGATATTCCATGTATTCCATTATTTTATATTGTCTTATTATATAAATAATAGAGTCATTGTCAAAGATTTGTATCCTTGTTTTATTTTGTTCTAACCAATGCGATGTACTTACTTATCTGGTGATCGGCACAAGTCAAGCTAGAAGCTTCTTTCTTCTTTTGAAGGATGTATAAGTAGCTGTAGTCCTGTTCTTCGGTATAACTTTGGTAGATATAATAAATAAACCAAGGCCCCGGTTTTCTAAAATAATGGAACTATTTGATGTAAAACATAAACAACAAATAAAGTTACAAATTTTCAGAAATTTCAACCTTATTGCTCAGATGGATGTCGAGTCTCCTTACGTTGGATAAATAAACTCCATCCTGTTGCTTTTTTTATTTTTTTATTTTACAAATAATTTCTTTGAAGTTCTATTCTGTTTTAAATAGTTTAAATCGTTTCGGAGATAAACGATTGTGCTCGCTTTTACTTAAGATATTATTTGTATCAGTATTTCAGTGGTAATGTCTATATTTATTTAAATACCTGTAGAACCATATGTACATATATGGGAATTTAGAACTGTCCGACATTGCATCTTATTTAAACTGCACTCACATGTTAATCTCACAAATGCCTATATTCAATATTTGCAAGCAATAATATTTTATGAATGCCTCGACATTTATATTGATATTTATACCGTTAATAAAAACATACTTACAGTTCTATCTGACAAGATGTTACATTTGATATAGTGCTATCTTGAGTACTCCCCATTAAAAACTACGTAAATCGAATTGATAAGACCGAAGGAAATCTATATAATAAGGTTCCCTTCCACGAAAGTTCTTAGTATCAGCCCGAAAACAGAATGAATGCAGTTTTCTTCGTATTTTGGTTGGGTCTAATTTATTTAGCCAGTGCCGAAACTGGGAACATTGCCGATTTTACCAAGTATAACGAAAATGACGAAAACCTGCCATGTGAGGAGTATTACTCATCCTGCGCGGAGATTAATTCGAGTGTAAGCGGTGTCCAGAAGATCAAAGTGGGCAACGAGATCTTCGATGTCTATTGCGACGCAACTATCGCCGGAAAAGGATGGACGGTGTTCCAGCGGAGAGTGAGTGATGAAGTGAACTTTTATCGCAAGTTTTCCCCCTATGAGAAGGGTTTTGGTGACCTGAATGGAAGTTTCTGGCTGGGACTTGACAAGTTGAACAAGATAACGTCGTTGGAGCCCCAGGAGCTTTATGTCCATATGGAGGATTTCAACGGAGAAACTGCATTCGCTCGTTATAGTTTGTTTAAAGTGGGTGACGTCTACAGTAGTTACTCGCTGAACTCCCTAGGGACCTACAGCGGAACCGCCGGGGACAGCCTGACCCCCCATCTCACCCAGCCTTTCAGCACATTTGACAGGGATAAGAACGAATGTGCTAAATCGAAAAAAGGGGCTTGGTGGTATAAACATTGTCAAGACTGGTAAGATACTCAACATATTTTTGAAAATCCCGAAACCTATCTTATATTTCTTTCAGTAATTTAAATGGTCTTTATTTGAGTGGCGCGATTCCCGTTCATGATGATCTGCATGGCACTGGTGCAAGTTGGTATACATGGAAAGGCGATTGGTATAGCCTTAAAACTATTAACATGATGGTGCGACCGAGACCGATATCTGAAGACTAGACGACGATAATAATCTACTTTCTTTTGGTTTACTTTCATTAAAACCTTTTGAATATATGAATATAATGTGTATTTGTACTCTTGAAATCGCAGCAAAATCATGCTGATTTTTATGTAGCCGCGAGGTTGACCCTGCCGCTAAGTTTTTCATTGAATATTATGATTCTTCCTGATTTCTTTTGAATATCCTATGAATATGAATATAAACTGATTCAGATTAAAGACATTTAAAATTACCGCCAGCCTACTTGCAAATATCGACTACCAAAGGGAAGATGTATACATAGAACGGAGGTATCGATGAAGTGCTTTAAACTAGCTAATCGATATTTATATAAATCTTTAACATATTTAGTCTTGGATTCGCCTAAAAATTAACATAAAAGGTCCGTCCGATTGGAGAATATGTAAAAGTAATCACATGCAGAACATTTATTCTACTCATACGAATTATTAGATGAATATAAAAACTTTAAATATATAATTTGATAATATAATTGGTTTCGTTAGAAATAGCTAAAAACTGTCAGTTTCACATCACTGATTGAATCGATATTTGTCGCCGCTTGCTTGCACATCCCTAGCTAGAACTAAATTGTTCGAAAAGCAACAAAAAAATAGGAAGAAAAAACGAGAACGTAAGCCTTGTGTTATTTGATTAAATAACTAAAGCCTAAAACAAAACTCAATTTGCAGTTGAATAATTAGCTGATATGTTTGTGGCACGCAGAATTACCCAGACAGCAAGGTAAGTGACGATTTAATCGCAGAAGAAAAGAATCTATGAGACGCCGGCCGATTACATAAATAGCAATAACAAAGTTGTATTTATAATGGCGGCCCTGATCTTGAAGATATATGTGTGTTATTCAGACGAGTCTCATGACCCCTTTCAGCCAAGCAGTGCGCGGCAAGCACTCGCTGCCCAAGCTGCCGTACGAATACGCCGCCCTGGAGCCCATCATCTCTCGGGAGATTATGGAGCTTCACCACCAGAAGCACCACCAGACCTACGTCAACAATTTGAATGCCGCTGAGGAGCAGCTGGAGGAGGCCAAGAGTAAGAGCGACACCACAAAGCTGATCCAGTTGGCCCCAGCCCTCAGGTTCAATGGCGGTGGCCACATCAACCACACCATCTTCTGGCAGAATCTCTCTCCCAACAAGAGCACACCCAGCGACGAGCTGAAGAAGGCCATCGAGTCTCAATGGAAGAGCTTCGATGACTTCAAGAAGGAACTAAGCACCCTGACCGTGGCGGTCCAGGGCTCCGGCTGGGGCTGGCTGGGCTACAACAAGAAGTCCGGCAAACTGCAGCTGGCCGCCCTTCCCAACCAGGATCCTTTGGAGGCCTCCACCGGCCTGATTCCTCTCTTCGGCATCGATGTGTGGGAACATGCCTACTACTTGCAGTACAAAAACGTGCGTCCCTCGTACGTTGAGGCCATTTGGGACATCGCCAACTGGGACGACATCTCGTGCCGCTTCCAGGAAGCCAAGAAACTCGGCTCCTAAGTCCGGACGGCTATCTATCTATCTATGTCTTAACTATAAGCATCGGCGGATCTAAGATCCAAAATTGTAGTCTGAGTTGCTGCTAATAAATTGGTGTCAGCTTGCAACTAAGCAATGGAAGGGACTAAGGAGCGGTAGACGTGGGTGGATTTTAAGACTTGGGAGCATAAAATTAAAATCATTCAATATTATTATTATTACTTCACCTAAATTTGTTGAAGTGTAGAAGCTACCAGATCGTGAACTACCGCTGCCCGCATAACCACTTTGGCGCTTTCCAACACTCCCGGCCGTGCATAATTCCCACCTCTAGCCAATCAGCTGAGCACAAACAAAAACAAAAGTCAGCCTGCCGCGGACTTGGGGGCGGAAAATTGACATTTCCCCCGAGTTTTTCCAAGCTTGCGTGCGCGCAGCTGCGAACAATTTTCCAGCACGCGTATCCGAATGGTGGGACAAATGGCCAGCCGCTGGCAGAGTCGTTTGTTGCCTGTTCGCGTAATGGCCACCGTCGGAAATTCGGACATTTGAAACGGCAGAAACGGAACAAAGGAAAACCCATTAGTATTTCCTGAGCGCGGCTCAAATTATTATAAAAATCAATTTAAAACAAATAACTTGAGTGCAATAATAAAAAGAAACAACTCTGTGATTAAGTGGGTGCAAGGAAAACTAAGGAAAATCTACGAGGATTAGAACCGCAATTTAAGGCGGTGGTCTTTCAAAGTGAGTAATACCAGTGCAACGCACCAATTAAATACCCTTAAAAATACTTAATGGCACTTGATTTAAGTGTTTCCTAAGTCACAGCGAAAAAAACTCCACTTGGCTGTATTCGGGAAATTGTGTGAAAAATCGATATTCCACAGCGCTTTGGCCCAAGAACTGCGCACGCATTTCCCACAGGGACTCTGACTTTTATCCTGTTGCGGATCCTTCTGCTCTCCGGTCAGCAGCTGTTTTCTTGCTAAAAATAAAACCTCTTAATCACTGTTTGCGAATTTCCCTCTCGAGCATATGGTGCAACCTGTCACTCTAAAAGGTTTCGAGAACAACGTCCACAGACAGACAGACGGACGGATGGCATGAATTTATGTTTTCCGACCCACGCACTTCGGTTATCGGCTCGCGAATTGACGTCAGGAGTGAAAATCGAGTTACCAGGGGAGCTCAGTCTGTTTCTAGGGGGGCAAATCAATTGTTTGCTGGCCAACCTCTGACCTTTGGGAGGTGGAGGAGAAGGCGGAGAGTCTGGTGACACAGCCTTCACCTCGATGCGACGCACAAAGTCATTGCATCCCCAGTCGAGTGTCAAATCTGAGTGGGTTGGTAAACACCCCGAACTTGTATCCGTAGGATGTCTGTCTGTCCGTCTATCCGCTTGTCTGCGTTGCGTGGGCGTCTGGTGGCGTTCCTTTGGCAATCTGCGCATCACCACTGGATTGCATGCATGCCGAAAAATATGAGTACCACCAGGCGGTTTTATAAATCTATATAATAATAGATTTGGCGATTATCTTCCCGACATTTCGAGATCAAATAGAGTTCGTGGAGTATTTAAAGTCTTTAAATGGATTCTAACTACATGAACCCCCTAAAATAAACCTTAATTAGTTGATAAAATTGCAAAATATTGATTCAACTTATTGCTTTAACTTATTACATTTTAAAAAATCTTAAAAAACGAATAAGCGTTTGAATTTACGAATTTATTTTTAGCATTTTAAGGATAGCATACAAAGAATATTCATATTTCCCCAGTGTCCACATTTTGAAGGTAACAAATGTATGTATTTATTTATTTTGCCCAGTGTAAAAAAGAATGCGTCATGGGAAAAGGACTTTTGCGTTGTATATTATGATTATAGTGACCAGCTTGATTGAGAGATTAAGTGTGCACAGGATTTGAAAGGGGATTCTTGGCCGTTTGCGATTATTACTGTTTGCTCTACTAATAATAGAGCAAATCTTAGACAAGACCATATCCCCTCGGGGTAAACAATGGTTATATTCGAACCAGCTTACAGTCTAATACAAACTGCTCCTTTATAAACAATAGCTGATCCCACAAAGAACGCCTTTCAAAGTCAGCGGCTTAAGCGCCGCACCATAAAGTGGCTTCCAGAGACTCGTGAATAAATAAAGGAAAATACTTATGTACTATATACAAAAAAAAGAGTAAAAAAGAGTGCCAAGGCGGGGGCGCCAAGCAATAAACATAAATTTCCGCTGGGCAGCATTAAAAAGGAAAGCGAGGCTAGCAGCCGCACGCAGAGCTGGGGAAAACTCACCTGGTCGCGAAATGGCTTCCTGTCCTTACAATTTTCCCTTGTTTATTATTAATTTTGTGTTTGAGATGGGGGAAGGAGGAGCAAGGACCTGCGGCCCTGCGGTTGACCAAAATGATTTATGTTGCCCGTGGGGTGCACTTTTAAGGGTTCCCCTCTCGAATTGCCTGAAAAATGCAGTGCCTCCTATTTTAGGGGCGTGGCTGCCGCCCATTGCGGTCTACTACATTACGTGTGGTCAGTCGGTCGTTCGGTTGGTCAGATCCCCAGAATAGCAAGGAGCAAAAAGCGCTTTCCGAATGGAAATCACTTGCTAATCAACGTGTCCTGCCAGCCGCGTGTGTTACAAATTATACCCTATATATACATATGTGTATATGGAGCGACAACTAGGCACCGAAAGTTACAACATTCCATGCCGCGCCCGACATTAGGGCTTTTCTGTGGCGCAGAAAAGTATGGTACACGTTGAAAAATATCATTACGTTTGCATTTTTTACTACTATTATTGATAGCTTATTAGTTTGTTTATTAGAAATGTACAAATTCAAAAAGAAACTGCTGAGTGTTAGGATTCGTTATAGACTTTCTATGAGTTCCTATAAAGCTTACAACTATATTATTCCATTTATCTGGGATTTATTAATGTAAATTAAGTTTAAACCAATTTTTCCCTAGCTCTAATTCAGAAGTTTTTATATTTTTTGATTGATTCTTGCAATATATTATAAGAATTCTCAGTAGTCTTCAATTTATATGCCTATGTCTTGCTTTTCTTTATTGTGTAGCAGAAAAACCAAGTAAACAAACCTTGAAATTATGAGAAAAGCGAAAAAAAAGAAAAGAAAATATTTGGTAGTGGGTGGAAAACGCAGGGCCTGCCTGTGGAAGGGGGGAATGTTTGCCTCTTGAAAGATGATTCACCATTTGGCTCGCTCTTCCTTTCTTCCTTCCTTTCTTCCTTCCTCTCCGCCCATATTCCTTTCTTCCTGGTCCCTGTCCTTTTGCTCAGCGGCTTTCCCATTTCGTTGGGACGCGACTGTGGCCACACACACACACAGTCCCAGAAAAGCTTGGCACGAACATTGAGCCAGGATGAGTCATCCGCCGTTTCGGCAGTGCGACTGTGTTTGTGCTTTTTTGCGTGGGGCAGGCTCTACCTCTCCTACTTCCCCCCTCTCGCGTATTTCCCCCACTTTCCTCCGCTTTCATTGCAATGCCTTAAATAACCAAATCGCATTTATCGTTTATGTTCTAGACTTAATGGAGGACATACACCCACCCACCCACACATACACACTCTCTCAACTTTTGAGTGTCCTGGGGGGCTTTTAGAAAAAGAAAATGTGGTGGAGATGTAGGAGCCTTATACACGTGTCTGACTTTCGAAGAGCTCTTATTTTTCCCCTCTTAAGCTCTTAAATGTGGCAGAATTGAAAATTGAATTTAAATGTAATTTCAGGCTCAGCCTGCAGGCAAAAAAAAAAAGAAGAATTATAAATCAAATGCCAGATGACTCATCCGCAGTGTTGTCTGCTCGAGTGTTATATTTTAATTGCTTGATCCTGGCCAGAAAATAATGAGAAGAGTCAGCGAACCCTGCTTTAAAGATGATGCAGCGGAAAATTGAAATGTTTTGGCTCTTGAACTGTCATTGACATTCACCGGCGGAAAGTTCTTAAAGCTGCGGGGGAAAAAAAGGAATTGCGCAGCCAACAATGAACGTCAACGACCCGCCCGCTTTTCCCACTCCCCTCTATTTTTCCCGATTTTCCTCCTGCTGCTTCTCCTTCACGCTCGATATTATTTGGGTTGGTTTTGGTGCGTGTGTGGGTTTTCCCCATCTCTCCTTTCATTACGTACTCCCAAAGAAAATTCTGCGCAGTAATGAAAATGTTTCTGCATCCAAATCCCCTGATAAATTTATTATATTACAGAAAAACATGATCAATTATAAGGTATAACTATTTGATCAATCCATTTGATCGTAGCAAAAATAGTTCTCATCTTAAATTAATAAGTAATCCAAATAATTGTGAAGGAATGTAATTGTAATGAAAAGTGTAATGTAAAAAACATACAAAATATCTATTTTGGAAATGCAAAGAAGATACAATTTGACAGACTCTAATATAGACGGATTCACCAAGATATGCACGATGTTTAGCAGCTTATTCCAGCCGTGTTTTTCATCTCGTAGTCCACGAGGAGAATGTTACCGGGGCAGAGAATAACGATCGGTATCTTGGCCAATAATAAGGCCCGCATGGTCCCTGAAGAGACCCAAGTTCCGTTCTCTGGATCTGTCGTAAAAATAATTCCTGGTTCGCTTTTCGTCTACACTCTCTCTAATCCGCATTACCACTTGCTTAGTGGTATACTGCAACGCGACCGGAAAATGTCTTTTCTCATAAATCTCTATCTTATTGTCCCTAAAGCGAGTTTTTACCTTTTCCAAAACCGCTATTTGGGCAGAATTTGCTGCGTTATCATCCTGACTAAATCTAAGAAATTAACGAAGGGAAGCAAATAAATTTATAAAATTAAATTAATTCCTTTTGTTTAAGTACTCACTTCTGGCCAACCTTCGCACCAAGTATAAATCAACGATGTTCACGACTATATATAAGAGGTACACCATAAATAAACCTAGATTTTCGGGGGACAAAATATAGTTTTTATGATGAATTTACGCATATATATAAATACCATAAGTTGGGAATAGGTTCGGCTTACCAAAACATTTCAGTTGCTATAAACAGACAGCTATGAACTAGACACACTCCGAAAATGAGAAGTCGCGCGTTGTTTCAAAGTCATTCATGATGAATGGATTAACGTAGAAGACGACTCCGCCACATACCAAGGGCTCAAACAGGGCCGAGGACATGCTGCCACTAAATACAGACGTCTTACTATTTACGAGCGCTAGACCAGCGAACAGATTGGCGGAACTGTTCCCGAAGGCCAATAGGGTTACAACTGCCAATTGTTCGTTCATATGGATCAGTTTTGAATGGGTCTTCAGAGCCTGTAAATAGTTGTAAATAAAAATAAAAGTATTAGCGGACTTATAATTAATGTATGTTAACGAAAAACAAGATTTGATGTCAATCTAGGTAAAATTTCGTTAAATGGCTTATAATTTTTCTGAACCTGAAACAGGAATTCCGAAAATATCATTATATCGATATTTATGTTAACATACATAACATATGTCCGTTAATATTCCTGGAATTTATTGATGCACTTCAGTTTGCAAGACATCAGTCTCATGTATGGGACGATGTTAGTGCTCATATTGCAATCCACGGCTGTATTAACAACTATTAACTCTCCTCGTATTCAATTTGATGAACCAAAAGCGGTTTACACTATGCCAATAATATTTAAATTCATTGTCTCAAGCGTTAGATTCAGTGTCCATTCTGGAGGGTACAACAAATCAGAATTTGAAAACACTTTACTGTGTTCCAAAAGTACATATTTTCTTCTGGCAAATAACACATATTCTGTTAAAATCTCTGTGCGTGGATAAAAATGAAATGATTTAATTTGAATGAGTGTCACTATATAGGGTGCTCCAAAATTAACTTAAAACCCTTAAGTAGGTGTCTGAAACTATGCAAGAAAATCTTCGAGGTACACAATTTAGTGCACTTATGATTATTTTTACCAAGTAAAATTTTAATGTATTTAAGAGACTTTTTTAAAGGTTATAAAAATTCATAGAGTTAGCTGTAGCATTCCATTAGGTTACTATCAATTTTTAAAGTGGCAAAAGCGCAGAAAAACTGTAGTCCATAAATATTTGCTTTAAACGACGTCCATATCCCTAAGCCCCCATCTTTTCACTGCCCTGTCAGCGTCAGATTTCAATGTCAATGTAATTACGTCGGAGGAGTAAGTATACAAATGAACTACCGACTAACATAAAAAGCCAGAGCCTGTCATGAGTCTCGAGGCGATGGGAAATCAATAAAAGACTATGAAAAAAAAGGAAGAAAGCCAGCACCCCCATCCCTACACAGACAGTATATTTTACGTCATCGGAGAGTGGATATAGCCATAGCTACTGTGCCGGCAGCGATAGTGAAATGGCTGATAATAAGATCAGGCAGAGGGAAGGACGGGGCTGTGACAGTGGCTTCCTGCGAAAGTGAGCGAGCACCTTGCGTTAATAATGAAATTCTTTAGTGCCAGCATAGATGACAGGCGACCCTCCCGCCGTCTCTAGATGAAATTTATGAAATTTTTCGCATACCTATATACACGTTGGGAACTTGGAACATCTCTTGTACCCTCCCGCCTTCCAGCGCTGAGCCCCGGACTTTGACGCATGCGTCCTGGCGGAGGGCTGGTCGTCGTTGTCGTCGTCGTCGTCGTCGTATCCTCTGAACTTTCCCAGAGCCAGAGCTCACTGTGTCGTCTACCCTTAACGGGTGCAGTTCGTTCTGGTCTCGAGTCGTGCGCGATTTTAGTTTCCGAGGCCCTCCGCTGGCTGGCCATCGATTTTGTGCAGAAAAGCCCAGAGTTTTCCCCTCAGAAAAGTTACCCAAAGAAAATATATCACAAGAAAGGCAGCCAAGTAAAGAAAATAAACCAATCAAATATGGAAATCAGAATGCAATAAAGCTTCTTAAATCGAAACTCGATCACAGATTGTCCCCGAAAAATAAAAGGAGTGCAAAATTTTCGCTGTTATACAGAAAGGCAGACCCCCCTAACATATACACACAATCATATATGTATATAGAAGATATATATATATAGGGATATTTATTATTAAAGTCCAGAAGAAGCTACGCGAATGTGCGCTTTTGGTTACTTATTGTTTTTCGCCCTATTGTTGACAACAATCCTGGTGCTGTCCATCATTTTCGCCACCACCTCGAAGCGTTCCATGCTGGATAGCTTAATACTAGTATTCAATTACACGCAAGAACAGCAGCAGGGCCAAGCAATGCAGCAACATCAAGAGGACTATCAGCAACAACCACAAATGTTTTTAAAAACGAAAATATTTTGATTTTTCTTAAAGTTATTTTTAAATGTGAAACCCCGATAGGAAAACAAAGAAAGAAAAACAAAAGAAAAAAAAACAGAAAATTGGTAATTGCTTCAAAATTCATCAATTCGCTCGATCAAACATTTCAAAATTCCCGACAAAACAAAGCTCATTTCGTGTTTTACATAATTTTGATTTCGTTTCAAGCCCCCCCTCCTCCCTTATCATGTCCAAGACACAGTGGCCTCCACGAACAGTGTGAACAGTGCAGAGTGTAGAGATTTCCTGGCTCGCGTCGGTGTGTCCATGGCAAAGGCAACATGGAAATTTATTAATAAAGGTCAAGACGACCCAAGCGAAGGATATGGTCTGCGCACGTGTGTCTGTGTGTGTGTGTGTGTGTGTGTGCGAGTGCGAGTGTGTGTGCGCGTGTGGCTGGAGGTCCTGCATATGGCATTAAGTGCCCGCCGTGTTGCCCCGCAGGAAGCCATAAAAAATACCACAATATGACGCAGAGGGCAATAAAAGGGAAGGACCTCAAGCACCTTGCTTGAGTCTCAAGTGCAAATGAGGGTTGACTGAGTGGCGGAAAGAACTTAAAGTGCCCGAGCCAGGACTAACTGAAGAGGGACTTCTGAAATTTAAATAAATAAATAGTTTCCCTTATCATTTAATACCCGAATTCAACTTGCGTCAGTCTGCATATCATTCAAAAATATTAAGCAAAAAACATTACACAAATATTTTGCATACCTCATTTAAGCTCCTTCCTTCTCACCTTCTCTTTCTTTCTTTCTCTCTGCCACTTGTCTCCTGTCTCGCGCTTCTGCGCAATCCTGCCTTTGTAGACTTTTGCCACCAACTTTCTACAGGCTGTTGCATATTTGCTTTGACAGCTTCATCAAAACCCAAATGAAAGAAAGAAAAAAAACATAAACAAAGTATTTTGGTCAGGTAAACAAAGAGAGCGAGAGCCAGAGAGAGGGAGAGAGAGTGTGAGAGAAAGGCTGAGAAAGAGAGAAATTCGCACAGCTGCGCATTCGAATCAAAAAGCATTGGAAGTTTCTCAAAACTTGGTCTCACCATATTTCAGGACTCTAGTGTTTCCCAGTAAAAGAATTTCAGTTTTGGTTGCGTGGAAATTAAAACTACAAATCAGCTTAATAAAATAGTGTTTGGCTTCCAAAAAAAATAACTACAAATAACTAAATATATATCAAAAGTGTCATAGAACTCAAGATTGAAAAAAAACTAGCTGAAAGTTTAATCAAAAAGTGAAATATTTACCATCTATCAACGAGTGCTATGATGAATTCGGTGGATATAGCTGTCCTGTAAGCCAGTAATTAATTGGCTCTACTTAAAGGTAATTATTAATGAAACTACTGCCAGGATAAAATTGGGAAATCCTTTGTAAAGTAATTTCCTTTCTTTTTTTTTGGGTGTGAGAGATTTTCTTTTATTCTGCCTTTTGTATTTGCTCGATGACTCATTTGAGTGTTGGCCGACACTCGTCTGCGTTTTATTGGAAGCATTGTGGATTGTGGAATTTTTTCCCTTAGCTTCTGGGGTGGATGTGTGAAAGTCAAGAGGGTGTTGGAGGGGTTACACAAAACTATTTGCATAAAATCAAAGTTCGGAAGGAAGAAAATCATTCTGGAAATGTCACAGACAAAAAAAACATTACACTTGCTTTTATTTAGTAGTATTTTATAATAAATATTCAAGAATCTATTCAATAAATAATTTACTTAAATGAATTTGCTTGTGAATTTTGCTTAAGCACTTTTTGCTTCTTTTAAAAGTAAAGAAGGAACCTAACTTGACAAAGATTTATTTAAACTCAGAATATTGTATTGTATGGTTCAAATAATGCCCACAAAGGGAAGGAATCCAATACCGGACCCCACCCCTGAATTCAATACGAATTTCCCTGGCGACTTGCCGGGGGCATGACTCATACATAGTTTGAAGCCACAACAAGAGCGAATGGAGTACGAGTAACCATAAAGTTGGTGGCAATTATAAAGTGACAGAGAAGTGGCCAGACGTGGAAGAAGAAATCCCGAGCCAATTTACAGCCCACTCGAATGTGCTTCGATAGAGTACTCTATTCCCTTTCCTCCTCTATTTCACACTCCAGTTAACCGGAAACCAGGACACCCACTGAGAGAGCCAGGCCAAGATGTCGTCGGTTAAGGTGGCGGTGCGAGTGCGCCCCTTTAACTCGCGCGAAATAGGCAGGGAGTCGAAATGCATCATCGAGATGAACGGGGCCACAACGGGTAAGAGTCCTTACATGGTCTAGAAATGAACTTTTTTTTTATAATACGAAACCCCCTGCAGCCATCACCAACCCAAAGGTACCACCCAACACAAGTGATTCGGTAAAGCGATTCAACTTTGACTACTCCTACTGGTCGCATGATGTGAGTCTTTAAATAATTACAAAACCTAAAAAGAATATAAATAATATGAGCTTGTTATATCAGCACCACGATGCCGACTTCTCCACACAATCGATGGTCTACAAGGACATTGGCGAGGAGATGCTGCAGCACTCCTTCGATGGCTACAATGTCTGCATCTTTGCCTATGGCCAGACTGGCGCTGGCAAGTCCTACACCATGATGGGCAGGCAAGAGGAGCAGCAGGAGGGCATTATACCCATGATTTGCAAGGATCTATTCGGTCGCATACAAGAAACGGAGACCGATGAACTCAAGTATTCGGTGAGTCTTTACTATTATTATTAATTTGAGATAAAACATAACTTTTTGTATATTTTGAATACCAGGTTGAGGTCTCCTACATGGAGATCTACTGCGAACGGGTCAGGGATCTGCTGAATCCCAAGAACAAGGGCAATCTGCGTGTGAGGGAGCATCCCTTGCTGGGTCCCTATGTGGAGGATCTTTCCAAATTGGCTGTCACTGATTACCAGGACATACACGATCTCATTGATGAGGGCAACAAGGCGCGGTGAGTTTTACTAATATAATTAAATAATATATACAAGTTATATTATTACATAAATAATATTTTCAGAACTGTGGCCGCCACCAACATGAACGAAACCAGCTCCCGTTCCCATGCCGTCTTCACCATCTTCTTTACCCAACGTCGTCACGATACCATGACCGATTTGACCACCGAGAAGGTCTCTAAGATAAGCCTGGTGGACTTGGCTGGATCGGAGCGAGCAGATTCTACTGGCGCCAAGGGAACGCGCTTGAAGGAGGGAGCCAACATCAACAAGTCCCTGACCACTTTGGGCAAAGTTATCTCAGCTCTGGCGGAAGTTGTAAGTATTTTCCTAACCAGTTCCATTAAATTTGATAACTAATTATCATAATTTTCCTGCTGCCTTACTAATCCACAGTCTGTAAGTATATTTTTCTACAAAAACCCCGAATAGTTCCTAATTTATTTAATTACTAAAACAGGCTTCAAAGAAAAAGAATGCCAAGAAGGCTGACTTTATTCCCTATCGAGATTCCGCTTTGACTTGGTTGCTGCGTGAAAATCTGGGCGGTAATTCCAAGACAGCCATGATTGCAGCCATCTCGCCAGCCGACATTAACTACGATGAAACTCTCAGCACTTTGCGGTAGGTTTACCATTAATCCTTGTATAAATATTTATACAAATAATACTTAATATTTCCTTAGCTATGCGGATCGTGCCAAGCAAATTGTGTGCAAGGCTGTGGTCAACGAGGATGCCAATGCCAAGCTTATACGCGAACTCAAGGAGGAGATCCAAAAGCTGCGGGATCTGCTCAAGGCCGAGGGTATTGAGGTGCAGGAAGGTGAGTTCCCAAACACCTTTTCGTGTAACTTAACTCCAAGTAAGCTAGAGTACATTATAAACCCAGCCACACATCCAAAATTACTCGCCACACCTATATATATGAATACAAAAATAACAAAAAAAACCCAAGCCTAAGTTAGTCCTAGTTCTAGTCTCTAGAAAACCAAAGAACAAATCCAAAACCCAAAACCTATTTCGTTTAGGACCCGATGGCAAGGTGGTGTGTGAGAAGCGCGATGCGAATAGTAAGTAAAGCCAAAAAGCAATTCAGCGCTAAACAAAATTCAAACGGCTTCACGTGCAACAAATTGTTTATAACCATACAACAAAAATATATGCAAAAAAATAAATACAGTGCGTTTCAGAGCTTGGGGCGAGTTGATAAACCAATAGTTAATTGTACTTGAAGAAGTTCTTACTCGCCATCGACTTATAGTTGTGAAACGCACTGCTCTTGTAGTTAAACACTGCCCATAATTATCTTTGAAATTCTCTCAGTGTAAGTGTGCATCTGTAATGTGTAATGTACCGTCAAAAGCTTCAAAACCAAAACCGCTTCAGGACGAATATATACCATATGATAATCACAATCAAGTCCTCTTTATGTTGCCCTCAAAATACACCAAAGAGCCGCCAGAACTGAACTCCTTCCACAAGGATCTTCAGCTGAGATTGCAAAAAAACCAAATATTTAAATATTTATTTGAGTTGCCAAAGTACAAAAAAAATAAAATAAAAGAAAAGAACTTAAGACAACTCCTCGCAGTCCTCACAGCTGCCAAAGCGAGAATGTGGACAGGCCAGAGTTATGCAAGAGCCCTACCTCAATCGGCATTCGCTTCGTTCCGTATTTACAAAAAACTATATCAATTATCTTACATACATATGTCTATGTATTTCATAACCTTTATAACCTTAGCACGCTTATCACTGCGCTTGTGACTTCCCAAAGGCAGTCAGAGGTTCCTCCTTTTAATCCGCCTCCTATTTTTGCAGAGGATGAGCTCAACAAGTCCACGGTGATCAAGTCACCGAGCAAGTCACGCAATCGCAATGGATCCACCACGGAAATGGCCGTGGATCAGCTGCAGGCCAGCGAGAAACTCATTGCAGGTAAGATTAACTGCAGGTTTAAACTAAATATAAAATAGTAATGATATAATACAATATAATAATAACTATAATTATGTTTTATTATATTATCATTACCCTCCATTCCCCATAGAACTTAACGAGACTTGGGAGGAGAAACTCAAGCGCACCGAGGAGATTCGCCTCCAGCGGGAGGCAGTCTTTGCCGAGATGGGCGTGGCCGTCAAAGAGGATGGCATCACAGTCGGCGTATTTTCGCCCAAGAAGACCCCCCATTTGGTCAATCTCAATGAAGATCCCAACCTCTCCGAGTGTCTGCTCTACTACATCAAGGATGGCTTGACCCGCCTGGGCACCCATGAAGCTAATCTTCCCCAGGATATTCAACTCTCAGGCTCGCACATCCTCAAGGAGCATTGCACCTTTGAGAACAGGAACAGCACGGTAACTCTGCTGCCGCACAAGGATGCCATTATCTATGTCAATGGACGCAAGCTGGTCGAACCCGAAGTACTCAAGACCGGCTCCCGTGTGATTCTGGGTAAGAACCATGTGTTCCGCTTCACCAATCCGGAGCAGGCCCGTGAGCTGCGCGAGAAGATCGAGGAGGAGAATGAGGCAGAGAATGAGGTGGAGAAGGCGGACACCCAGCAGGTGGACTGGAACTTTGCCCAGTGCGAGTTGCTCGAGAAGCAGGGCATTGATCTGAAGGCTGAGATGAAGAAGCGGCTGGACAACCTGGAGGAGCAGTACAAGCGCGAGAAGCTCCAGGCCGATCAGCAGTTCGAGGAGCAGCGCAAGACCTACGAGGCTCGCATTGATGCCTTGCAGAAGCAGGTGGAGGAGCAATCCATGACCATGTCGATGTACAGCAGCTACTCGCCGGAGGATTTCCATCAGGAGGAGGATGTCTACAGTGAGTGGAGGAAAATTCATTTGTGTTTGAGGTTATATTAAGTTGTAATCCTATAGCCAATCCCATGTACGAGTCCTGCTGGACAGCTCGGGAGGCTGGCCTGGCTGCCTGGGCCTTCCGCAAGTGGCGTTACCATCAGTTTACTTCATTGCGTGACGATCTCTGGGGCAATGCCATCTTCCTCAAGGAAGCCAATGCCATTTCCGTTGAGCTGAAGAAGAAGGTACATGTCTTGTATACCTTTAAATACTTTTTGATAATAAATAAATCCCTTTTCTCAGGTGCAATTCCAATTCACTCTCTTGACCGACACCCTGTACTCTCCTCTGCCACCTGAGCTGGCCTCTAGTGTGGCTCCTCTGCACCAGGAGGATGAGTTTGGAGCTCCTCCAGTCTCCAAGACTTTGGTGGCCGTGGAGGTTACCGATACCAAGAATGGAGCCACCCACTACTGGTCCCTGGAGAAGCTACGGTAGGTTCTGCCAAGTCCAATATATGATTGAGAACTCCTGCTCCTTCCTCACATTCATTTTTCTCTGCACTTTGGTTGAAAGTTAAAAAGCTGGCTTCTGATTTGAGTTCGTTATCCTTTCGTTGGTACGTGCATGGTGGTTGTAGTTCATAATGGATTCTAAGGCTCTAGAATTTCTTGGTTAATTTGTGTAAATTTTGGCCATTAATCGAAGCGAAGAAGATCACGCCGCCACCATTTACGCCTCAAGACTCATCATCGTCATCATCATCGCCCAAGTCCGAACTGATTAGCTTAGGTTATTTCGAGAACAGATGTTGATTTGTACTTTTTCGGTTCTCTTAACCCGTGTAACCTTGAACCCAAACCCTGTGACCCCGAATCCCCGTTTCCCCCTCATTTTTGTACACCACCAAGCTATCGCCTTGAGCTGATGCGACAGATATACAATGTCGAGAGCCCGCCATCGTCCATGCTGTTCGATACGTCCGGCATGGAGGCATTGAGCGGTTCGTTGATGGGACCACCACCCAGCCAAGATCTGTATTCCGGCCAACAGCTGCAGCAGCAGGCACCAGTCGAGAGCGAACGTGGCCGCCTCACACTGGCCAATCTGATACCTTCTAGGTGTGCTTTGATCGCAGGTTTCATTTGTATATAGACGTGTGTGTAGCAAACTATCCTTAGTTGTAGTTGCATGGCTTTCCATATATATATATTTGGCTTCTGATCTTTTGGGGGATTTCTCGCTTGCTGTGACGCTGTCTCCGCCGCACCTCTTTTTCTCTGCAAATTTGTCTTACTATATATAACGTGAATCCGTCCTTAATCCCAGTTTCTAACTCCAAATTGCGTGTGTTTTTTTAGGCAACGCTTGGAGCTGATGCGCGAGATGTACCACAACGAGGCGGAGATGAGTCCCACTTCCCCGGACTACAATGTAGAGAGCCTCACTGGCGGCGATCCATTCTACGATCGCTTCCCCTGGTTCCGCATGGTGGGCAGGTCTTTTATTTACCTGAGCAACCTGCTCTATCCGGTGCCACTGGTGCACAAGGTGGCCATTGTCAACGAGCGTGGCGATGTTCGTGGCTATCTCAGGATTGCTGTGCAGCCTGTTTTGGACGAAGAGTCTATTGATTTCAACAATGGCGTGAAGCAGTCAGCCCGCTTGGTCTTCAATGAGGATGATGCCAAGCCCAAGTATCGGGCTCTCAACGAGAAGGATGATGTGCAGCGGTATATCGATAATGGTGGTCTGGACAGCAAGCTGGAGGGTGAGTCAATCAGGGATTTTCCTTATTTAAAGAGGTTTACTAACCTTATTTCCAAACAGAACTTGAGGATGTGGATTCTGGTCGTGGCATCGACTCCAATTCCGCCTCTGAGTGCCATGAGAATGCCGAGGAGCCCGGCGAGCACTTGCAGGTGGGCAAGGAGTTCACCTTCCGTGTTACCGTTCTTCAGGCCACAGGCATTGGCGCTGAATACGCTGATATATTCTGTCAGTTCAAGTAAGTAACCTCTTGGAGATTCTTCTGTGACTGCTCGTTTCATAAATAAAAATCGCTGCAGCTTCTTGCATCGCCACGAGGAGGCTTTCTCCACTGAACCCGTCAAGAACTCCGCTTCGGGCGCTCCCTTGGGCTTCTATCATGTGCAGAATGTAAGAATGTGCTTCTACCTATAATGTCACAACATTTAAAAATGCATTGTTTCCTTTCAGATCACTGTACCCGTGACCAAATCCTTCATTGAGTACTTAAAGACTCAACCCATTATGTTCAAGATCTTCGGCCATTACCAGACGCACCCCTTGCACAAGGATGCCAAGCAGGACTTCGTGTCCCGACCACCACCACGTCGCATGCTGCCACCGAGCATTCCCATTAGCCAGCCGGTGCGCAGTCCCAAGTTTGGTCCCCTGCCGTGCGCGCCCACGTCCACGGTGCTGGCCAAGCACGATGTTCTTGTTTGGTTCGAGATCTGTGAATTGGCGCCCAATGGGGAATATGTGCCATCGGTTAGTACAAGGATTAAGCCGCCTTTTATCGCAAAATCCAATTTTAAAATCTCGCATTAGGTGGTGGAGCACAGCGATGATCTTCCCTGCCGTGGCCTGTTCCTGTTGCATCAGGGCATCCAGCGGCGCATACGCATCACCATCGTTCATGAGCCCACGGCCGAGGTGAAGTGGAAGGATATCAATGAGCTGGTGGTGGGACGTATACGCAACACCCCAGAGTCCTCCGATGAGCAGGATGAGGATGCCTGCGTACTGTCGCTGGGCCTGTTCCCTGGCGAGGCGTTGGAGGTGCCCGGCGATGATCGCTCCTTCTACCGCTTCGAAGCCGCCTGGGACTCAAGTCTGCACAATTCGGCGCTGCTTAATCGGGTTTCCCAGGGTGGTGAGACCATCTACATCACACTCAGTGCATACTTGGAGGTGAGTTAAGGGAGGCAGCTTCTAAAATATATAAATTAATATCCCCTTTATCAGTTGGAGAACTGCGCCCGCCCGGCCATAATCACCAAGGACCTGAGCATGGTCATCTATGGCCGCGACGCTCGCACCGGCCCGCGCTCTCTGAAGCATCTGTTCTCCGGACAGTATCGCAATCCGGAGGCCAATCGACTCACCGGCGTCTACGAGCTGGCACTGCGCAGAGCATCCGAAGCAGGTAGTCCAGGTAGCAATTCTCATTGTAGTTGTAATCGTACTCAGTCCGCTTGCACTCGCTTGCCGAATCCCTGGAGCTGGCCCCCATTCACTTGGTGTTTCCCTGTGACCTCTTTACAGGTGTGCAGAGGCGTCAGCGTCGCGTGTTGGACACCAGCTCCACCTATGTGCGGGGTGAGGAAAATCTACATGGCTGGCGGCCAAGGGGCGACTCCCTGATCTTTGACCATCAGTGGGAGCTGGAGAAGCTCACCCGGCTGGAGGAGGTGGGCCGCATGAGGCATTTGCTGCTGTTGCGCGAACGCCTGGGCATGGACACCAACCCCAATCCGACCACCAAGACCGAGAAGGATGTGTGCAATCTTGCCGCACGGGCAGCCACCTCGCCCGTACACATGGTCATTCCGCAGTCGCCGCAGACGCCGGTCAAGGATCCGCAGCAAATCATTCCAGATCGCGAGTACAACCAGCGGGAGCAGGATCTTATGCTTAAGTGCTTGAAGCTGGTGCAGGGTGAGTTGAAATGCGGAGTTTCCCACTCTGTGCAGTGCTAAATCTTTGTGCTTTGCAGGACGCTACACCAAGAGCGAGGCCAATGACACTCAGACCCAGTCGGATGTGTCGCCCAGCGATGAGGGCTGCGCCGATATGACCGTCAGTTGCATCTCCAGCAATTCCATGGAGTAAGTAGTCGCTTAACCATTTCAAAAGTCACATCCACACCAGAGCACCTTCCATCTTAGTTAGCTTGCATCCATATTCGGCTTTCTTGGTTTATTAGAGCAAACGAAATTGGCACCACACCACAGCACACGACATCAGTCCACCACACTAACCCAGCATTCACAATTCCATCCACGCCATTATCCACCTCACAGAAACACCCTGTACACCCCGAAACTTAGGGTCTTTTTGATATCAAGATGAGTAACGACTATGAATTTGATTTTCAAAATTACAAGGGAGCCTGAAGCCTGAAATTCGCATGCAACAAATTGCGTTACTTATCTTAGGGCTTCATTCATAGATCCCTCTGGTACAGTCGAATTGCAGGGTGGTTTAGTAGAGCAAGTCATTCGGCCAAGTTTCTTTTGGTTTTGCCAATTTATATTTTGGAATTAATTCCTTAATTAATAAGGCTAGGAAAAAATTATAAAGTGTCATATTGAAAGGGTGTGTTTTGGGAAATAATGTATTGATACGTCCACGAATTTCACGCCTGAAGTTTTAATTGCAAAGAAAATATTTCGTAAACAACAAAGAGTTGAAGGAACTTATTTATTTGTTTATAAATCGTTATGTTGAGCTTAATTCAAAGAGCAACTTAGGCTTGGCTTCTATTGGAACACACGATAAGTTTCCACAATTTGCTGCTTCACACCTTGGGGACAATCCCTTTTCAAGATGCACAGCTCAAGTTTCTCCTCAAAAACATAACCAGGCTTGCACACACAATTAACGCCGCAGAAGTTGGGACATTTTAGTGATTTGAAGGCACAGGTTTCGGGGCAGACTCCAGCACATCGCACCATAGTGGCGTTCTCGCCACAAAAGCCCGGAAATGGATTCCAAATATACTGCGCTCGTTTCGGATCCGGGTCCGTATCATGGCTTAGAACTGTTTCCTCCTCCGCGGTAAAAGCTGACACCATTCTCATTAGCAAAGCCGCCGACAGCAGCAGCGAACAAAAGGCAAATAGCACCCGAGTCATTATAGAAACCAGAAGCAACTGGAGTTAATAGATTTATTCTCCGGCTTTATATGGCTGCCAGCAGGTGGTTTTCCATTCCATACTAACAAAGAGCCACCCACACACCATCGATCGTACATATTCCTAATAACTCGAGATACTCAAAAAAACAAAACAAGAAAACTTCCAATATTTTATTTGTATGTTTTCCTTTTTTCGGTTTTCTTTTACACAACAAATTAGAAACAACAAATTTGTAATTCGACGCAGGTAATTTTCTGTTCTACCCAATACCTAAATATGAACCAACTCACCGCGTGAGCTCCCTGGCTAATTGTTATTGTTTTGTCCAAGCAGATTGTGTTCGCCGGATCGCTCCGATGCTCCGAATGGCTGGGAGGCCCCAGCCCCGGCCACACAGCCGGCCCTGCCGCTGCGTTTGTATGTGCCGGAACTGGAGGAGATCCGGGTCAGTCCTGTGGTGGCCCGCAAGGGTCTGTTGAACGTCCTGGAGCATGGCGGTTCCGGCTGGAAGAAGCGCTGGGTGGTAAGTTATGATGGTTTTTTTGTAGAGTTTCTGTATCTGAATTTAAAATTATATCTATTGTAGATTGTTCGTCGCCCGTATGTGTTTATCTACCGATCGGAGAAGGACCCCGTTGAGCGGGCTGTCCTCAATCTGGCCACCGCTCAGGTGGAGTGCAGCGAGGACCAGGCGGCCATGGTCAAGATACCCAATACATTCAGGTGGGTTTCAGTTGCTGTTTCGAGAGTAGGTTAATTATGAGAGCAACTAGAAATATAATAATAATATTTTAACTAATAATTAATATGCTTAAAAAGTTCCCTCTTGAATTAATCAACAAATTCTAACTATTTCCAGTGTGGTGACCAAGCATCGTGGCTATTTGCTGCAGACCCTCGGCGACAAGGAGGTGCACGACTGGCTATATGCCATTAATCCCCTGCTGGCCGGGCAGATCAAGTAGGTTTCCCTAATAAACCCAAGCTTGTCAATATGAATACATTAATTTTCGCAATTAGATCCCGCTTGGCGCGTCGCACCTTGGAGCCGGCCAGCCAGACGGCCTCCCAGATCCAGGCCAGCAGTGCGGCGAATGCCAACAGTGCGAACAAATGAGATACGATCACGATGGAATCCGTTTTGGTTTACTGAGACGCAGGCTATGGCTGGCTGCAGCGCCTGAACCTCGCCCGGCGTCTGGTCGGGCGGCGATCGCAACAGCAGGAGCAGGAGCGGCGGCTGGCAACTGATTGAGGATATAGCTGGGATTCCATCGGAGGAGGAGTAGCAAATAGAATATATTGAAATCGAAATGATCAAGTCGAAGATGATAATTATATGGGGAAGAGAGAAACCAAATGCAAAGCGTACGTAATTATTAAGTAGTTCAACCACCACAAGAACCATGGATCTATGGATCTACGGATTTATATTATGTATTATGTATTATGTATTATGTAATTCGCGATTAGTTGCCGCTCCAATCAGACATGGAAAGCCCTTCTTATGGTTAAGTTCTTTGACAATTCTGTAAATAGCCCTTATTTGATTCGATTGTATAAATATTTGGTATTTAGTTAAAGGATCATATTTAATTTGAGTTCCCAGCGTGATATTATGTTGATCAGTTTAGATTGTATTGGATTTACTTTCTCAAATATATACATTTGCGACAATTATGTAATGAAGCTTGCAGTGCAATGAAACACACACGTATATGCATTTTAAAGGAGCAACTAAAGCAAAAACACACACATATATATACAGAAGATATATATATACATATATATATATAAAGAAATTAATGTATAAAACCCTATATATTTGCTGTTTATACACAAATTTTCAAATACTTGTATCTTGTATTGTTTAACTGAAGACGAAAGAGCAAAGAAAGCAGGCAACGACAGCCAGAGATAATTAAAGATACCAATGATATGTGTGTGTGTGTGTTGAAGAAAGACCGTACAGTATATAGGATATAGTGGGAGACGCGAGATATAAGCTCAGCAGAATTGCGAAATCTCTATAAAGATAACGATTATTGTTAGATCTACATACAAATATATATATATACACAGATATATATACAAAAAGCAACCAGAACTATATGCGAATGAAACTATTTTACACACCAGAGTTACGAACGCTGCTATAGGAACAGTTGTTGCCACCCCCCACACAATGTCGACTGTTGTTGACGGCTTTTAAGGCTTTCCCCTCCCCCACACATACAATTTCGCTTCAATTCCCACTCGGAACCACCTGCAAAAGCTTCAAGCAAGAACAAGTTACGGAACAACCAATTGTAGTTTTGATAAGAGTCTTAAATTATAGTATGCAATGGCCACCTGTACATTTCCCAAAAAAAACTAAAAAACCAAATCGAAATCGAAACAGAATCTTTTTTGCTTTCGCTTTACCTCAGTCAAGGAAGTCAGTGTTTTGGAATTTAATTTGCGTTTTGCCTTCGGTTGGAGCACGAGCTTAGGTCAGGTCAATGGATCAAATTGGTGGAGAGGACAATGGAGCTTCACTTGTGCCCGGCTCACAAGCGCTTGAAGCTCCCCAAGTTGTTGAAGGGATCGCTTTCGTTCATATCCGGCAAGGACATGGAACGTTAAGCGATCGTTGGATCGGATATAGAATGGGCGTTTGTGTTTATTGTAGCAAAATGTAAACATTTGTTAAACTATTGAATTAATTTCGAATTGTAACATATTAGAGAATTGTAATTACAATAATCATTATACGAGCATTATATATTATATGATATACTTATGTAATAACCCTTTTTGGCCCAGTTTGAATTTACCAACAAAAGAAAAGCAAATCAAATTGAAATGCACACACGAAAAACATACAGAGCTAGAAATTAGCAAAGCGAGTTAACGAGCATAAACTCCCCTTATATATGTATGCGTATATAGTACATACAAGATACATTTCAAAATCTATCTAAATATACATCGGCTATATATATATATAAATGAGATGATTGCCTGGCAAACGTTTCAAATGACAGATTGTAGGGCAAGGAGCAGCAGAACCAATGCAAGAATTACGAGTTGGTATCGAGAACGGACCCGACAAAAAGAGAATAAATAAAGAAAAAAAGAAAAACCTATGCTATGTGTATGTATAATCCAAAGCAAATTGATATATGCCAGGGCGTATCACTATTAAAGAAATATAAAATAAAACGGCTTTAAATAAAATCTGTAAATTACCAAATGTTTTTGATTTTCTTTGAACCAAGCAGCATACAAAATGCATTTTATTCACTTAGTCAAGGGCTTAATTCGATCCATGAAATCTAGAGCCAGTTCTTCGCAAGCCCTTCCATCATGGAGAGCTTCAAAACAGTCTGGTTCCTAAGTTTTGTATTGGTAAGCAACTAGCTGTGAAAATCCCATTTATAATTTAACCCAGATATATTATTTAAATAGATTTTCCATCCCAGTTTGGTGACATCTCAAAGCTATAATCTGTCACAAGTACTCATCTGCGTTAAGGTTGTTACGGATGGTCTTGCGGATGTCTCTAACAAGATTATACCATTGTTCAAAGACATGATCAAGTGCATCCACTTTGAGACACGGGAGAAATTAAATGATCTCGACAACATACATTTCAGGGCGTTGGTCTCCGCCTTCCTGTTGAAGCTCGTCGAAGGACCATCCTGTCTCATGACCATGTATGAAAGCATGCAAGAAATGATGGAGCCGCATAAAGCCCAGATCACCAAATATAAGTGCAGCTATTTGGGTGTTGCTCCAGAATGTGTGCCCAATAATTAGGAACGATTATAATTCAAATAATAAATCAGTTAAAACTTATTATTAATTAAGATCATCCAGATACCCTTATAGATCCTGTAAATGTGTTTTTTTATGTAATATTGTATATTTTACATCATTTTTAGGTGTTTTTAAAAGCAGTAGTAATTTCTTTAGTACCTTTTATTTTGTATAATAATGTTTGGCATTATTATTAATAATTATGTTGGAAAAACCTATATTTTGTGCCGCTAAAAAGTATAGAATCAATTTGGGAATAAGGTATATTCTATGGTAAGGATTATTTCCTCTTTTGAATCTTGATCTGAATGCTTATTCTAACCCTAACACTTCCCCAATGTAATTGAGCATAGTTAAACGAATTATTTATCCGGATCCAAAAACTAATTATTTTCAATATACCAATATATAACCGTGCTGAATCGATTAAGTTATATAATAAGAGAGCAATAGGGCTTAAAATTTCCAGTAGTTCCTTCCTTGACATATCGCAGAGATGGGAAGTGCAAAGATCCTATTTACACTCTCTTGTGTGGCGGTAAAATATTACTTAAGATCCTTTTTTGAGCTTATGAACTGATATATTTAAATAGATTTTAGCTACCAGCTTGGGAGACATATATAATATTAAACGAATCGGCGTTTGTCTACAGATTGCTTGTGAAGCCACGTCCGCTGTAGCTCTCCGCGTTATGCCATTGTTCCAGGATCTTACCCAATGTGTCAAGTTCAACAGCGTAATGGATCTGAAAAGTTTAACCTTTCTCACATTCGGCATGGTGGCCTTTAGTTGGCTGCAAAGCTTGGCTTTGGAAGTCAAGTGCCTTTGGAATATAGAAGATCAGTTAAGACTAATCCTGGGTCCTCATTGGCATCGGTTCAAACAATACGAATGCACTTACTTGGGGTTGCCACAGCAATGTATACCAAAATGAGTTTAAATAAAGATCAGAGAATCCAAAAAAAAGCCTTTAAGTTGTTATAAGAGCATAGCAAATAAGATTTACGATTTATAAGAATACTGACAGTCTTTCGTCAACATGCCAAGAGTAAAGTTGACTCTGTTGCTGAGCTCTTTGCTCGTAAGTTGATCCAGAAAATAACGTTAACCCCTCCTGCTAGAGATAACTTTCTCATTTTTAGCTCATTCAAATGTGGACAATCGAAGCACAAAATCTAAACCTGATAAAGATTAACAATTGTTTGCAAGCTGGCCTGGAACTAACCAACGCTCTCGCCCTTAAAGTTGTACCACTTATTAAAACGCTTATTACCTGCGTTGACTACCAGTACAATGTGAACACCGAAAGTCTGACATTGACTCAGCTAATCATGCTGATCTACCAGTTCTTTATCCATGCCATGAACAATCGAATAAACTGTCTGATGAACGCATATATGGAACTCACAGCCATCACGGGTCCTCACCTGGACAAGATGGGGTCCTTGAAGTGCCGCTATTTGCTTGTTAAGGAACCGTTGTGCTAAAAAACATAAAAATATTTCGATTTTTCATCTAGGGAAGAGATAGGTTACAAAACCTAAGGATAATGGAGATTTAGGTACAAGAACTTTATGTTTCAGATATTTTGAGGGCAAAGAATTACATGTTTTGTGGCTGGTTTAAAGCAAGTTAATAAAATAGTAACTGAAATTAATGCAGAAATAAAATATATATTTACAGAAATTAAATAAATGGTGTTTTCATGCTTATTTTTCCATAAAAAAAAGTACTCGAAAGATAAACTTGATATAACACTGCGTCATGACCTTTAGATTTAAGTTAATAAGAACGAATTGCAGAACGAATTCACCTCAAATTCCTTAACACGTGTCACTGTAAAATCCGCAGTTACAGCTGCTAAAGAGCAAATCGAAATAGATTATCCTGTGGCCTATAAATAGGGCCACACTTTGCGGCGTACTAGAAAGTTGCTTCTGGAGTCTTTTAGATAAGAGTAAACCCAAACACTAGGTCCAATGAAACTGAATACGTTCACCCTAATGCTGGGCGTGCTGGCTGTAAGTAGAGTTTTTATGAAATATTTTAGAATATACATAATTTATCTTTTGTAATCTCTGGATAAACAGCTTGCATCCGTATGCCAAGCGCAATCGGCTAGCTGGGATAAATTCCTAAAGTGTGCCAAGGTGGGCACCACTGTGGTTGCCAGCGCTATCAGAGAAATCGTCCCGGAATTCCGCGTTTTTCTGGACTGCATCGACTTCACTCCGCCACCGAATCCCAAAGGCTCCTACCTAGGCAGCATTAAAATAATTTACGAGTTTCTAAGGCGAAGCGTTTTGGAGAAGTCTGATTGTCTGTTGAATCCTATCAAGAGAGGCATCATCTTCCTGAGGCCTCACATCCTCCAGATTGACACCTTGAAATGCTTCGATCAATAGGTCCCATTTATTGTCAATATCGAAATAAAGTTTAGAGCAGCTTGCAGTACTGCTGGCAAGTCTAATGTTTGGCAATTACATTATTTTAGAGGGCAGTACTTAAGCTAAGCTTAAGAGGGAACTGATCAACATATGATTAATTTATTTAAGTTATTTGCCAAGCTAATAATCATTTAAACATTTTACCTAAGAAAATTATGAATAAAAATCGAAGCTTTTGTCTTTTAAGCCACTCAAAATGTGCTGTTTTTATTAACTAAATAGAATTTTATTACAGTACACAAATAATCTATTTAGTTTAGTTTACATATTTTACGATCCAATTTGTATAACTTCATAGCTAATGTATACACGTGTCGACTTTAACTCAAACCCTTCTTGTCAGCCTCCATTTTTATATAATAAGTAGATTTTTTAACCCATAACTGATCCATGGCAACATCATATCTGATCCATGGCGCATCGAATTGGGATACCAAATTGATTTGGCAAACAATCCTATAAATAGGACAGCTGACTCCAAAGGCGTCCAAAGCGTATACCGTTCACAATCCCTAAAGAATGAGCGCGGTCAAGGACTTTTGTTTGCTGAGCCTCTTGGCTGTGAGTACTATAATTATTCATATTAAATATACAAAATATATATATATATATATGTATAAATCCCAAATAGATATCCCTGGCTCCCAGAGAGACCGAGGCTCAGGTTGCAGTTAGTGGCGAGTGGAGCAAGTTTGGCCAGTGCGCCCAAGTGGTCATCACAACTGTGGCAGAGCTTGGCAAAGGCGTTGTTCCCACTGTCTACGAACTGAAGACCTGCTCCGGTTATGTGGGAGAGCCTGCTCCAGTAGGCCACAGACGGTCGGTGCTATGGTATTTCAAGGTCACATACGAGTTCTTCAAGAAAGTGGTTCTCGATAAACCCAAGTGTCTGCTCGATCTTCTGAACAAGGTGGCTAAGTTTGTCAAACCATATGCTGACCAAATTACCGCCATCGGTTGCCTGGACGAGAACGATTTTGTCATTTAAATAAGAAACTATGTGTAAATCGTACCTAAACAAATTGCAATAAAATGGTAGAATAGCATGGCTTCGGTGCTAGCAAAAAATTTAAGGAATAATCCTTCGAATCTTCTTTATTCATTAAATAGAGCTTTAAGTGAAGCGTTTCTATTATCAAATTTATTACATTTTTGGCATGACTTGTATTAGATAAGTCGCATTAAAATCTCAAATTAAGCTTTATTGCCGTAACTAAAATAAATAAAGAATTTACATTACGTATACGTAATGATTTAGCTTTACACCTGATTAGATCTTCAAGGCCTTTTCATGGTAACTTGTTTAGATACACCCGGATAAATTTAGCCATGGCTTAGAGCTCATGCAGAAGCGATAAATTACGAATAAGGAATGACTGGCGGCATTACTAAACCGATTATCCTGAGGGCTATATATAGGGCAAAGTGGCCACATAGCCTCAAACGTGGATCAGAAGCCGTCACTTTATAATGCATTTCATGAAGGTCGCCCTTTTGCTGAGCGTCTTGGCTGTAAGTATGTCCAACGGATAGGCGTACACCGATTCTGATTCAATTCTGATTCTTTTTAGCTATGCCAAAGGTCCCGGGTTGAGGCCATAAGTCCCAAGATGGATAAGTATCTAACATGTGTAAATGTGGTCACCGATGTCGGTGCTGTATTGGTCGAGAATTCGGTGACGGCCGTCAAGGTGCTAGCTGATTGCGTTAATTTCCAGCCAACACTTCCGCTGACAGGCAGCATCGTCAGATTCATTAAGTTGGCCCATCAGTTCGCGAAGAGGGCTATCTACGACAAGCCCGAGTGCCTGGTCGGCTTGTTCACTTCGACCGTGTCCATAATCCGGCCAGCTGTCGCCAGGTTCGATTCTTTGAAATGCTTCGATGAGTAATCCGCGCGTTTGAATATAACAAATATTAAATCAAGACTTTGTCGAGCTTAGAAATCTGAAAGAAGCCATTAATAACCTTGTGTTCGATGTATCTTTGTAGGAAATATAGCTATGTACACAAGTCTTAATTGGGGTTGACTTAAAATGTCAAATTTTATGCTTTAAATTGAATTTATTATAGGTATATCAATGTTAAATGTATTTCAGTAGTTTCCAAGGATATAGATGTATCTACAAATTAATAACAATAATTACTAAAGATACTGCATACTTTTGGTCACTTTTTCAAGTGATTTTAAATCCCCACCGTTGGCCCTTTTACATTCACTGCAATTTCTGGAATTCGTTGAGTTTTTTTAAGAACATAAAATCCTATAACGAATCCCACTTCTTCATCAAAGGTTAAAAGTATTACATAAACAATATTTAACATTAACTTGTTAGCTTTCTTTTAATATACAAAATGCGATTTATTTTTGATTCCATCGTAAGCATCAGTACCAACGTGAACATAACTAAAAAACGTACAAATTTATTAAAAACAAGTATTTTTAATACCAAAAAAACTTACGCAAAATTCGAAAAGTAGACATTTTTTTAATATATATTTTCAAAGCTCTGAAACATTGATACTTACCCAATATATATAGCAAACTGGCGACAAAGTCGTGACTGTTTAATTTTCGATAAAGTCCCGAGAATGTAAACACAATTAGATGGGAGTACAATCTAGTCAGGGGAACGTGACCAAGTCGGTGGAAAAAATAACCAGAAAATGCATTCTCTGCTCAGGTAAATCCTACAGTTGCAAGTTTGCACCTGCTAAGTAATTACCTCAATTCCATGGTCCAAATCCTTTCCATTGTGGCTATGAAATTCCGTGACAACCGAAGCTGGCCACGCTCAGTGATGCAAATCCCAGGCAGAATGCCATTGCATAAGCCCCGGACAAGTTGCTGTTTGAGTGCTGAGTGCTCCAGAAGAGGATTTTGGACCGACCATACAGGCGGAGATTCCATAGGAGATTCGCTGTAATTAGGCGAGTTTTCGCCGCCGTTTGCCATTTGCCATTTGGCTGCGACTCCCCCGATAATACCATCTTCTCTCCTCCTTCTATTTTTTTTTTTTGGTTGGTTTCTCGAATGAATAATTCAATAGCCCAACGAAGCCGCAGGTCTCCCAGCCATAATCGAGGTCAGTGAAATCTTAGCACTTGTTTAGCGGCCTGTGGAGGAACTGGAACTGGAAACTGCAAATGGAAGTGGCATCGGACCAAAAAGCGCGGCTCCCTTGGCTCTCGCAGCGGCTCCACTTTCAATGGCCAAAAGCGGCCATGGGATCTTCCTTCTCGTTGTCGGTCGCCTTTGTTTCCGTCAGCCGAAATCACAGCCACTAAAAATAGACAACAATTAAATGCAAATCAATTGCATTGATTTCCTCTCGACACACAGTGGTCAACAGTTTGAGGTACAGAATGTTATGCCTCACAAAAATAGGTTCAGAGAAAGAAATTGGAAAATAATTGATGTACAAAGTTTTCCACTTAAAGTTAATTATTAACAAAGAAACAGGGATTTATTTTTAGTATTTTTAAATAATTTCTGGTAGACTCAGAATATTTCATAATATACTAGGATGCTCCAGAATTTACTGAGTTTTTTAAAACCCTTAAATAGGTGTCTTAAAGTATTCAATGCTATTAGAGGTGCCAATTTTAGTGTAATATTTTGTTGTACACATTTTGAAGGATTGGTCGAATTCTGTAACACCTTCGATAAACTTAACACTTGTAAATATGGAGTAAAATTATTCATATTTGTTCATGAATGTAAGTAGATTATAGCGTGTTTTAGTAATTTAATAAGGAACCTAGAAATCTGCTTATCTTAGACAATCCCCACTGTTCTTGGCAAACTCCTTAGACATTGACATTGCCGCCGAATCCGAATCCAAATCCGAATTCGCCTTAGCTGTCAAATTAGCAGCTATAAAAGCCACCGGGCTGCGCCACCAACGCCAGACGTTAAAGTGACTCCCGACCGTTTCTAT
The DNA here is from genome assembly GCA_018904695.1 of Drosophila parvula. Lineage (NCBI taxonomy): Eukaryota > Metazoa > Arthropoda > Insecta > Diptera > Drosophilidae > Drosophila > Drosophila parvula. Next base: position 50,426 of record JAEIIG010034696.1, read on the forward strand.
CGGGACTCAGTTACACAATTACTCAGATTCAGTTTCATCCTAACAGCTCCAGCTTCAGTTTGCCACTGTTGAGATCACCATGGTGTTCAACTCGAGGATTAGGGTGCCCAAGTACGAATCGGAGGCGTTCGACAATGTCGAGTACGAGCTGCAGTTCACGTACACGCTGGAGACGGATCGCCGGATAATGAGCTTCTATGATGCCATGTGGGGCATAGAGGTGTCTGGCGGCAGCGATCAGTTTGAGCCGCTGACCATTGTCAATGTCTCGCCCACGGGACTGGCCAAGCGCGGTGGAATGCGGGTGGGCGACGAGATCACCCAGATCAATGATATGCCAGCATTGGAGATGACCTTCAATGAAGCCCTTCAGATGTTCCGCAAGAACTCGCGCTACGTTCGCGTCTATGTTAGGGGGTGAGTTATATCTAAACTTTAGAATATTATATGTACTTAGCATTTATCTCTGTTTATTTTAGTGATGACGATGCCCCTGGCGAGGAGGACTGGACCTGCGACTGCTGGTTCAAGCCCAGGAAGCCCTGGCGCCGCGACTTCACCCCCATTCAGTGGACCTTCCCCTGGAACGATCGCCGCAAGCCCGTCTACAAGGAGTCCAACTGCTTCATGGTGCCCAGCAAAATGGAGGAGAAGATTCGGGCGAGACGTGCCGCCACCTCAGCGGTCCACAAGAAGGAGGAGGCGCCTCCGCACACCCGCTCGCTGACACCAACGCCCAGGCCCAAGAACCAGCCGGGTCCCAATCTTCTGGAGTCTGTGCTGAGGCCCCGTGGACCTCCGCCCCGTGACGTTTAAATCGACGATCCGTAGGATGAAGCTAACTAAAAAAAAAAAATGAACAGGCAGCGGTAAATACGCTGCAGTGTAAAAGAATCCTCGAAGGAATATCTTCCTTAAAGGCAGGCAGGCAGCTGTGCAATCAGTTGAAGTGCCTTGAAATGCTTGCAAAAGGATTTGGAAGAGTGTCCGCACACGAACACTGTCCCAATCTTGCCCAGAAATTGCTGTTAAGTCCTGTTCTTGGAATGAATACTCAGGAATAGTTGAAATGCCACTCAAGACGTTGAGCAGAGATTTCGAAAAAGGGTCCTATTGGAACCTGTTCTAAATGCTGCTCATATATAGAATATATCACCTAGAGCACGACAAATGATTCAAAGAATTCAGTCTAGTAACAAGGTGTTATCATAAATAAAGATCCGTCTTTCACTGAGATCCTTTGCCTTTTAAGTATGTATCAACCCATGGGGCATTGTATCTAACAAGTGTATTCTTAAACATTATGCGAAACGAAACTTGGAACATTGCCAAGTATATAGAAGGAATATTTTAAATGTCGCACGCTAATCGATTGGATATACTCGCTGTACTTGTAATAACTTGAACGCCATGGTATAAGTATAAGTTTTTATTGTTCAGCTCGCTGCCATCATGATGGTCTGCGCCTTGGTGGCGGTGTTAATCCTCGGCCACGTTCTGCCTGGACTTGATGGAGGTGAAACTGTCACCTGCCACGGCCGTATGTTCTACGATTGCTTTCATTATTGCAATTCGGGCTGTCGTGAGGTCGCAAGGGATCAGTGCCTTGCCCGGTGTGATTATGGATGCGGATGCAAAAAGGGTTTCATTATAGAAAACAACGGTGGCTGTAAGGAACTACATATATGCAAAAAAAAGGGTAAGGAATGCTTTCACAAATATAGTGGAGATCTTAAGAGTCACCGTTTGTCCCGAAGCAGAACAGCATATGGGTGAGATCGAGTCGGAGAAAAAAGCTGAGCAAGGCTCAATTGAAGGTATAACTCCTGTTATTGAGGATGATCAAAGTTCCAATGGTAAATGGAAAACAGATACTGACGATCCAGGTCCTAACGAATCAGGTCAAGACAAGCCAGATCCTGCCGAACCATCTCCTGCCGAACCAGATCCTGCCGAACCAGCTCCTTACGAACCAGCTCCTGACGAACCAGCTCCTGCCGAACCAGGTCCTGATGAACCAGGTCCTGACGAACCAGGTCCATTAGAACCATTAGAACGAACTGGCAGGAAAAATGCGAAATGGATACCTATAAGAAAATATTAATTAAAATAAGGAAACGCCATTGTAAAGACATTAAATGTTTGCATATAAGCCTGATCGTATCGTAGTACATTATCATGAATGCATTAATCTTTAAAATGTTATGTACTAAGATTCCTTGCGTCTTAAATTACTATACACCTTTATCCATTAGGCTTTGTATCTTATGAATTTATGGTTTGACATTATGATCATGAATGTGAACGTCTGAAACGTTGCAGAACGAACGTCTGTCTTTAGGGTCACAATACTTAAAGGGTATCAAGCTAATTGATTGGCTATACTCTCTTTACTTATAGATTCCTGAAATGCAGTTCCCGTCATGATATAAGTATCAGCCATAATGATAGTCGGTGTTTTGGCCACGTTCTATATGGACTTGATGGATCGAATAAAACGAAAATAGACTTGAGCCCCTGCCATGACGAAGTGTACTTCGATTGCTTCGAGTTTTGCCGTGATGCCTACAGGGATCCCTCCAAACTCCCCAGATGCGTCCTACTGGGTGAACTTGGATGCGGACCCAGGAACGGCTTTATTATGGTAAAAGAAGGTGGCTGCCGGTCAATAAAGAAATACAAGAAACCAGGTGAGGAATAGTTATACAAATGTGAGAGATTATCAAAAGTAATGAAGATTTTAATTGTCCTGATAGTTACCACGAAAGCACCTAAAGAGGTACCGAAAATTTCCAAGTTGCGTAATTAAAAATTGTTACAATTTCATGCCCTCACCTTCTATAAAGTTATTAAACAACAAAGGAAATGAAAAATAAACAATTCAGAATGTTATAAAAGATACTTGACTTCATTTCGATAATCAAATTGGCCTGCTTGAGTAAATGACTTTTGTGTCGGAAATAAACAGCAAACAATTAGTGAAAGTAAATATAGATAAATGAATTAGTGCAAAGCCGGAATGTCCTGTGGCTGTGTGATGAATAAATACAAAACGGTGGCTAAATTTTATTACAAGACCGCAGGCATTCATTTCCACCGTAATTGGACTTTATGGCTGTGAATTCAAATAAATAATGATTAGTGTTAAGTTTCTACTACACACATATTTCCATCAGCGATATTTACATGCCTCTTCTGTGTATATATAAGTGAATTAATATATAATTATAGAAATTATAGTTTAAGCTTTAACCTTCTCCATATTTAGCTCGAATGAAAATCATGTACATATCCCGGGTATTTAGTATAATTTATTTACCACATTTAATTGGCGTATGGTTGTTGTTTAGCTGCTTGATAACTTGAGTGAATGCACTCATCCAATTTGGAAAACCCAAATTTTCCCTCCCGGCAACAAAATGCTAATTGCAGCTCTGAGCAAAATACACATCTATATGTGTAGGTGTATGCACAGCCATGAATCAGAAATGCTATTTATGTTGGCCAGATGAGAAGGCAAACACAATGGCGGTGGAAAGGCAAATCTCGTCTCATTTGGCTCCACTTTCCACTCGCAGGGTGGAGAGAGAAACTTTCCTGGAGATGCGTTTTATGAAGCATATAATTCAATTTCCATTATTCAAGGCAGCGGGGAGCCTATGTTGTTATTGCTTCTGTACTTGTGTTCATGTTGCCTTTCCGGGCAGCCCTAGAATGTTGGTTTACAACAGCAAAAGCCGCATTATTTACACTGAGAACAAAGGCATCAAGAGTTTAAGGATGCTAGTCTGCAGGAAATTGTTTGATTATTTTTTATGATTTTTATATTACATATTACATTTATATTAAAGGTCTATTTCCCTGAAACTTAGTTAATTTTCCACTAATTTATAGACCTGTATATCCTTGAGTTTCTCTCAGTTGTGCGTTTATATTGAAGAAGGAACTTCCGTTGGAGTCTTAGCTTTTTCCCGTGTTCCAGCTGCGTTTAATTGAATGAAAGGCAGCGGCTTCGAGTTGATGAAGTCCTTAACCCAATCGTGCGGTCGGAGCCATTTTGCAGCCAGCGGAAACAAGATGGCGGAGCCTGGGCAGCCGAGGGTTAAGCCCGCGCCACAATGAACCGCCAAAGCAAACGCAAACGCAATCGGCATCGCAATTAATATTAATTTAAAACGAATATCAAACCGAAGGAGGTTAGTGGCGGCAGGGAAAAATGGAAATTTCCCCAATGAATTTTTAATTGGCGAACAGGAAAAGAATTTCGCGGAAAATCGACTTTTGCGACCCTAATGACGACGACGACGACGACGAGGATGATGAATGCGAAGGCGACCTTCCCTTTTTGACTTTCCGTTCGAGTTGACATATGATTAATGCCTTATTCGAACCGATATCGATGGGGGAGTTAAGCCATTATTTATTTTGACTTTTCCATTTTTCAGCAAAGCAGAAGGTTCAATTTCCAATGTGCGATGTAATGCCAATGATTTTCACTGACCATTAAAGTTGAAGTTTTCACTTTTCTTGGCGCTGATTCAGCGATAAAAGATGCCGTGACAAAAAGCTAATTTCATCCTAATCATAATAATAACTGCAACTCCAACTGGGGCTAGGCCGGGCGGCACTTTAACAAAATTTCCAAATGTAATCTATGCAGACGTCGGCAAAAAAAAAAAAAAATAAGAGAGAAACAGGTTCGCCTTCGCGGGATTGGGTAAAATTTCCAATGCCGATGCCGATGCCAATGACGACAATGATGATGATGCTGATGATGCCGAACAAGTCTCAGTTGTCGTGGGAATCTTGGCCGACCAAAAGCTGAAAACTTGTCAAAGTGAATGCCATGGAAAATTAGCAAAAATCATTGCAAATCAAATGGAAGACATGACGAGCCACAAAGAAACTTTTTCAGCCGACATCCACAACGTCAGGGATTGAGTGCTGCACATCAAAGTTCAAAAGTGTCAAACGTTGTAGCCACCTCCTACTCCATCGATGCCCCGGGATATTGCAGGGAGTCAAGAATGGGAACACACTCCAAACTGGTCCCGGTCTGGTCTGGTCTGGTCGAGGAACCGAGCTGGGCCCGGAGCTTAAGCCAATTTATAGTTTGTGTGGTGGCTGGGCGACATCGATGCTGTTTTCCCAATGCCATCGGCCTGGACGCTCCAAAAGTTTGCCTCTGCTTTTGCACACAGGAAAAATACGATGGGAAGTTGTGTAACTAGAACCATAAACCACATCAACTTGAGTTGAGAAGTCTCCGACGAGTTACTGCCAAATAGTTTGGGGTCAAAAAATACTACTAAAGTAATAAAAGATCAAAAATCAAAGACTGAGTGAAAAGTTTAAAGATAAAGATTTGTATAGTAAAAAGTTTTAAATAGAGATATGACTGCTTCAAACAAAATTTAAATATAACAATTTAAAGTACTTTTTTTTTGTATTTGCATCTTCTTAAAAATTTTCTTGGTGTTAGTTCCTCCACCTGGTAGCTGTTGAGACTTCTTCCAGTGCAAGGCAACAAGGTCGTGAGGTGAGCTGTGAGCCGAGATCTGGTAGCTGCTGGGACTATCAGCTTGGACAAACACAGAGTACGTTGTATGTTCGAGCGAGCTCTTTTTCCTGTGGCCAAGGGAAACTTAAGCTGTGTCAAATGTGGGTCAATCTTAAGCTAACCAAATAAACGATTTGTCCGAATCCAGGAGCAAGTCGTGCAGTAAAGAGGCCAGATGAGATTGAAATGCGATTAAAGCTGAGAAAATAAGAGAGAAAATTCAGCAAAAGAAGAATGTTTACTAGGTAATATATTATTAGAGATGGTTTCAAGCGAATAATTATATTATAGATATAACTTGAAAACAAACCGAAGAATTATAAGTAATTTCTTGAATATTTTCAGTTACTCTGCCTGCACACTTAAATATAGATTAAGGGCCAGCTACGATTCCGATCGCTGTCATCGAACTGCAACAATTGCTGACTGCATCCTTCAATTTTTTTTTTTTATCCACTCCACGGCTGGCAGCCCGATAAATCCTGATGCCCCTCGACGTCAGACGCAGACTGTGGATCTCGGGTTACTCTCCTCCTGCAGGCTGACAGCGCCAGATCTGGCTTTTTGCCTGCATGAATATTTCATGAATGCCACTTCTCGCAAATAAAGTTGTTTGGTGATGTGTTTGGTTGCTTGTTGCTGGTCCCGTGTCAATCAATTCATGCAGACGAGAACCCTTGACTTTGGGACATATATTCATCCGGCTTCCACCTATTCCAGCCCCCTCTTTGGGGTCATCCCTTTAACATTGCGCATACGCCGCATAAGCCGCTAACTAAACATGCCATCAAGGGGAGGGCGAGGCGGTTGCGGTTGGTCGAAAGCGAAACATTTTTATCGCATTCAGGAATTCACACAAGCAAGCAGCAGCAACAACAACATCGGGAGACAACAATTCACTTTGGTCATTAGCATAAAAGGCGGTTCGGGGGAAATTTGCCGGCCAGCGATGCTCTTAATTACACATTCCTAATCTGGCTCGTTCCGACCCCGAAAGACAGCCGCCGGCAGGGTCAGGAGTCGGAAATTAAGACCTATCCGGGTCGAGGAGTCACAGATTAAATACCCCAAAGATTATGTTTCAGTTTAGTATAATTTTTTAGGGGAAAAATAAATAAACAGGAAGGGGTATTGAATCATAGAACCCACTTTTTTAAAAGTAATTTATGGTTAATTTTATAAAATTTTCAGAAAGAGCAGAAGGAAGTTCCCTCTAGAAAAAGAAGAATAATAAATTCGTGTAAATTTGCCAGGTAAAAAAAAGAATATGATTATGATGAATCCACATCCTTGGGGCCTTGAAACTTCACCTGTAAACAGGACTTGCTTGTCGCCAACTAATGCGAAGTAAAATGAACTATTAGCGATAAATTGGTCGTCTGTTATGCGAGGTTGTAAAGATCCCTTCTTCCATAAAGGAACAAGTATGCATAAGTAAACCGAAGCGGCGATTAAGTAGGGGAGCTGCACTTACCCATTGTAGGAGTGGAATTGATTCCAAATTGATTGATTTGGATCGTAGTGCATCGTGTGGCTCAGCTTAATTTCTCGCCGAGTTAATTTAATGCATTTCTTTGAAATCTTCCAAAGCCCATATCTTCAAGGATTCGGCACGAATTGGGATCGATATTCGAAATGAAACTTCGCTATCTGCACATCGACGGTCTGCTCCTTGCCCAATTTCAGTAGATTTAGGGGATTCATGTCGTTGCTTATTTCATATGGTCTTTTTCCGTCACCATTATCAGCGCTGAGGAGTATCAGAAGGGTAAGGTTGTAATCCAAAGGCAAGTGGATAAGTTTTTGGCCATTGAACTCCTCGTAGCGGAATCTTTCCGCTTTACAGATTGAATCGAGGGCCACAACTCACTTATCGCCACCATTGAACAATTGGCTATTGAAAATCAATGGGACCTCTGGAGAGTCCCATATATAATGCCATGAGGCGGATATTGTGGCGGTGTCGATGGAAATCAGTTGGGTGCAGGATGCTTCTGTTTCCAGGCCTTGTTCAATTACCTCAAAGTGGATTTTTGGTAGAGAAATTCCATGTTATTGAGGTCGCCCACCTTGGCAATGGCATCCTTCGCGGAATCATCTATCTCAATCTGTGCTGTCACAAGCAGCGTATTCGTTGAGTTCACCGGATAATTCTGGACATCGGGAATGGGACTATCGTACAATGACCTCAGTTCCCTTTGAGTTTCATTTTGTGTCAAAATGTAAAAGGTTTCCAGGCCGGCCAGCACTCCAGGATGATAGATGAGGACTCCCACTTGGGGTGGACCATTTTCGGTGATTATTTTATGAATTTTTTGTACATATTTCATGGGGCTAGTGAGATTGAAGCCTGCTGCTGACACAGCCAGTTGATCCTGGCCACCACAAACCTCGGCCAAATGATATCTTTAAAGCAAAGTTTAGCTAAAGATCTGATTTGGGATATTCTCTACTTTACTCGTCATCTACATATTTTCACTTTAATTGCCTAGCAACTTTCCTCGACTATTAGCTTTATAGAAGTACTTCTTAAATTTGTTACAGATTCGTCAAGCAAAACAAATTAATATTGTTTCGGTGTCTATGTGTGGCAACTAAAAATTAAAACTCTTTTTCATATTTCAGCATTTTTAAGTTTATTATTATATCTAAATATACATTTCTCTGTTAATTCAATGAAATTCTTTAAAAATTACGATCATGCTGGGTAGAGTTATCCTCTGCTCTCTGAAATACTTAATCACTTTGCCGTCATTGTAGTGCACTTCATTACTGCCATATAATTGGATCGTGGCTTGGCGAACAGCTTGAACTGTGAACTCTCTCCGCTGTCCGGCGAAAGCAAAATTAATTAACGTTGCTGCAAACTTTTGCCACTACAATCTTTTGTCATAGTTTTCTCCTCCAGCTCCATTTGGGTTCCGCAGCCTCCACCCGTTATCCTCTCAAGTTTTCCAGAACGGAAAAATGTCACGCAAATAACAAAAGCAACGTTTTGGCTGTTTTCGGGGGGGTGGTGGCAGGGGGCAGGCTAAAAGCGTTCAGGAGAGAGCAAACAAAACTTAAAACTGGCTGGCAGCCATTTTGTGCAAAGTGTTTCAGTCCGATCCACTAAGCCCCCTCCCCTTTCGCTGTTGCCGCTTTTCCCCCGAGGATACTCGGTCAGTTTGCAACTTGTTTTCCCCGGAAAAGAGGAAAACGGCCGGGAAATTTCATAGCATTTGAAACCAGAACCTTGGGTTCCTTGAAAGAAAACGCAGAGTTCTTCTAATTGTTTTTTACCAACTGTCCAGGGCAACATTTTAAGCGCACAATTAAATGTTTAGCACTTTTTTGTTTTAATGTTGCCAGGATAAACATTAAATACAAATTATTTTTAATGCAACTATATTTATATATATCTAGAGCTAACAATTAGTGCTAAGCTAATAGTTAACATTGGTTTTGGAGCCATAGCAGCTTAGGTTTAAAATGTAACTATATATTGTTTTATAGAAAAGTATATAGTATCCCCATGTTAAGGCATCAAGTTCAGGAACATCTTAGAGAAAATCCTTCTGATTTCCCTCCAAGAAAATAAAAGTTCTTGGCAGATAAAGGGTTAAGAGTGGCGAAAAACAAAGAAGGCAAGAAAAGTGGAAGCATAAATCGTTGGATTTACACTGCGAGCAATGCAATTGGAACAATTGCCGCATTTCATTTGCTTCACCCGCGAGCGTGTGTTTGCTTGCTTTTTTTTTTTTTGTTGGTTGCTGTGTGTTTGCCGCCGAAATTGAATTTCTCGCTCTCTCTCTTTCTCTCGTTGAGCGGAAAACAATAAACAAGCCAAGTGAAAGGGCGACGGAGCGCAGCGGAGTGAAAGAGAGGCAAGGGGAAGCGGAAGATGAATGGAAGCTGCGGGCGGAAGGAAAGCGAAGGTAACCAAGTTGCGTATACGCCACGTTGCCCTCGAGCTGACTTTTGTTTTTTTTATGCAGACCTTCGAAAGGGGTAATACGATTTGAATAGCGAACTTGCCAGGTCCAGGAGAAAATTTAGAACTTCCGATTGAATGAATAATGTCCTTAAAGGAGCTTTGAGAGACAGAAAACTGTAAGAAAGTATCAATTAAATGTTTACTAAAATGTTTAATTAAAAGAAAGTATTTCTTGAATACATTAAAAATTATATATAATATTTTAAAGAGCATTTCGAAAATGACTTAAGCCAAAATATTATCCTTTCCATTTTCCGCAGGGCTTTTTACACGCCTCGTGTCGCTTTTCTTGGCACATTGTTTGGCCGAAACGGAAGGAAACACTTTCATTATCACTTTGGCGCTGCAAATTTATGGCGCCAACGGAGCGAAGTCGAAGTTTAAGCTCCCACGTGGCAAGTGCACTCTTACGTATTATGTATCCCTTCGATTACGTCGTCATTGGAGGAGGATGTTAAGTGCAAAGTGAGTGAGGAAGGCGATAAAGGTTTTACGCTGAACAGTTGTGCAATCCCCTGACCAGTCGATGTTGTCGGAAAGAGTCAACGTCTTGGCGGGATAACAACTACTTCTGGAGGCAATTACTGTACAAGACATAAGCTGATACCAATGAATATCTGAAAGACACTAAATGCTCTGCCACCGTTAATAATTTCAGTAATTAAATTAAACTTTAATTACAGTAGCCAATCGATTTCATCTATGTTAGGTATAGGATTTTTCGGATTATGTGCAGTTCGAGGGAAACTATGAAGGCGTTAACTGGCCTGCTGGCGATTCTCCTGCTTGGATCTAGTCGGGGTGAGGACATATCCAAGGAGCGGAGTGCGAGGCCAAGTATAGGGGATGATAGGCCTGGTTGCGAAAATAGTGGCGATGCAAACTTTGCTGGAGACCTTTACAATAGAGTGCGTGATACCATATCCAAGAATGAGGATCTCCTGATCTCACCACTGGGAATTTCCTCGATGCTTGGAACGCTCCTTTTCGCCGTGGGTCCTACTTCTGCCGCCGAAATCAGCAATTTTCTATACCCTGATTGTGCAAATTTAAGCGGATTCGCTCCTCATTCACCAATCCTACCGCTTCAGAGGTCCAATCTGACAATGATCACTGTTGCTGTTTTTCGCCGAGGGATTAATGTGGAGCCGGACTTTGTGAGGCAAGCTAATGAGCTAGGCTCCTATGTGTATAGGACAGGCATTTCACACAACGAAGCAGCCTTCAATGGGTTTCTCCATCAGAAGACCGGAGATAGCCTTTATGTTCATATAAATCCCATATCCCCAACGACCCGTCTGCTTTTCTTAAATCGCGTGAAGTTCGCTGCTCAATTTGAGCAGAGTTTCCAAACTAAAATAATAGGAAGAAATTTGAATTTGGTTGCAGAACGCGCCCGCGCACTTCACGCCTATTTTCCAGAGCTGAAAGCCGATGTCCTGGGCCTTCGATTAAAAGATACCAATGCGTTCCTGTTGATCCTGCTACCCGATCGTGAAACCGATATACCGGAAGTGGAGCAAAACCTACGCCAGGTGGACGTGCGAAAGTTGCCCAGACAACTGACTACCACTCTGGTGAACATCACTCTGCGGGCCGCATTTAAATATCAGAATCTATATTTGCGTGAGGCCCTGGAGAGAGCAGGCATAGCAACCGTCTTTAACAGGTCCACTGCTGATCTGACCGGCTTCCGTTCGGAAGTGCCATTGACTAATGTCTGGGCAGACTGTATGATCAATTTAAGTGCAAGCGGAATTAATGCACAATCGGACCTAGATCAGGAAACGGATTCTGTAGATACTGAGGCAGATTCAGTGGAACCATTGGAGTTCAATGCTTTGAAACCAATAGTTTATGCAGTTGTAGATTCGCGACATGTCTACCTAATGGGTCGCTTTTTAGGTCAAAAGGACTCGCAGAGTCCAGAATCTGAATAAATACGTTCTTAAACACTTTTAATCCAATTTTTATTAATAACATAAGCGTGGACAATATAAATTAGTTTTGCTGCCTGCCCAATCTATGTCTCTGATGTAATGTTTCTCCATGGATTATCTGTAACCATCAGGGATTTGTCGTATTTTTTAAAGACAAGGAATCACGTGAGACTCTTCTAAAAATACAATTTGTGGAGCAACCTCGATTACAAAATTTCCTTTATTATCATATTATCATTGTGTAGTTTTCGTGTCCTACCTTCTTGGTTTTCCTTTAGCTCCTTCTTGGTATTTTCTTAATCAGCTGAGTGCCCTTTTTCCACCCTTCTTATAATACAATTAAGGGCTGCTATTCACTCAGTAATATTATTCTTGCACTCTGGTATATTTTCCTGAGACAATTTACAAATTATCCTAGGTAACGCCAGCCCTTTTCTTTTTTTCCAGCGAGAAAGTTCGTTTCCTTGACAGTTTTCCTTTATTATTTGCCTCCTTTTGGTACATTTCAGTAGCTTTTTTTGGCCCATTCAGTCGCTCGTCAGCTGTAACAATTTGCGGAAATTAGCCAAGGTGTTTTATGGTCATCACCATCGACCTTCCCCCCTTTTCGTCCTGGACAGTAATCGGATGAGGGAGCAGAGTGGCACTTGCAAGTGGATTGTTGTCCGTCCGTCCGTCCGGCAACGTGAAAATGTTGACTCTTTCTTCGGTTTGCTTTTCCGACACTCCAATACATTGCCTCCCCCATCGCTGTGCTGCCTTTGGGGGCTTTTTAATTGAGGTCTAAGCTGTAATTAAGCAGCTCGGCCTTTTGCCATGTGCTCTAATTCTATTTTTGCAGTTTAATGAAGTCCTTGGCAGCAGGATGTTCCTCCGTTCGTTCGTTCGTTCGTTCGTTACCTGTCACCTGGGCAAATTGGCTAGCATTATTCATTCACTGTCCTTTAAAGCTCTGGCCCAGGCCGGCTATATAGCCAGCCGGCCAGTCGTTGTTCTGTTCGGGCCGGGCTTAAATGCCAATATATCACTGGCTAACAACACCGCCCTGTTTCAGTACAGTGGTGGCCGTGAAGGAAGATGTTGCAATATAAGCAATAAGTATTTTAATTGTACTTTTAACTCACACAATTATTTGCTTCTCAAAATAAATATTTTAAAATATTTGTAATATTTTTAAGTACATTTTGTTACCACTATTATTTCAAACACAGCTGTGGAAGTGTTTGTGTAGCTGTCAGTGTGTTGTGTCGTATAACATGCATCACACACACATGTCTCCACAGGATACTAATTATGATTGCGGTGGCATGGCAAGGACATTGAAACGTCTGGTCGTCCTTGCACCTTCATCAGCCAGATGAGTAAATGCAGCCGCTCGAGTGTGTTGTGTGTGTGTGTGTGCATAAGCCGGTGCTTGTGAATGGAGAAGCTTTAAAAGCATTCGCACAACTCCGTTATATGGCGACCGTGTTGAAAGGATATTCCTCCTTTGAGGGGATTTCGTCTTAGGTTCCCAAGCAAGAAAGTTTTTCAGGGGCCTTCTCTAATCTTCCTTGCCACTGGCTAATTGAAATGTAATCTGTCTTAACTTTTTGACAAAGTTTCCTCTCTTTATTTCTAGACTTTTCTTTATTTTTGACGTTTTACTTTGCTAAAATGAGCTTTAGCTGAAGTTTTAAGAGTGGCTTTAAATATCACATCCTTTTAAGATTATTTTTACTCGAGATAGAACTGAAATCAAAACTATTACCAAACAATACAACACCATTCTTAGTCCGACCTTTTGTTTAGTATTCTATTAATATTCTAGCGAGTTTAACCCCCTGTTATCGACTATCAGAAGGTTGCCACTATTTAACCCAATAATATTAAGCTTTAACCCTTGCAAACTTGACAGCAGCTCAAACATCGCCCTATCTTCGCCACCCTTCAAGCGTTAACCCCTGGGTATTTCAATTTCGCTTGGTTACAAATCGTGAACCCGCCATTCCTCTCTACCCTTTCCCTTTCAGAATTCAATAAAGAACTCGGTCCCAGAGTCCCGGAGACCATCATAAATTTTCGTCATTCTCAGCTGCACCTTTGGGCGAATATCCCCACCTCCTTTACCGCAAAACACCTGTACTGCCACGCCCCTTTACTCCTCGAGCCATTTGTCAGAGTTTCCCTGGGAAATGTGGGGCGTCGGTGGTGGCGTAGGAGAATGGGTTTTCCAAATAGGAATAGCTGCCAAGTCATGTCATTGCCTCCTGCTCATCTACATACACGCAGGGATCCTGACGGCGGGGGGAGGCAGGATACACGGCGAAGGCTCGTATGCAAAAATACGTTCGTGACTCGGTGCCAACTACGTGTCCTTCCCCTTTTTCGCGACTTATATTTACTGTTTTTCAAATTGCACTTTGCAACTTTTTGGCTGGCAGCGTTTTTTACCAGATCCAGAGATCCAACAGCTCGGATTTTCTCTCTTCTGGTCCCCAGGATGTGTTTATGGCTTCTTAATTGTGTGTGTGTGCTGCGGTGAAAAAAATATACTTTTTTCCAACGCCAATAACTTCGTTGTTATGGGTAATTCTTGTATTTTTTTCCCCCGTTTTGCCTCTTGGCTTTGACAGTTTATGTTAATCTTGGCCGTCGGCACAGGGCTGCGGCATAATGGCCATAATCAGGTTGGTATAAATATTGATTAATTACCCGTCATGTTTGCACATATTCCAACATCGAATATTGTTTTTAAAAATAATTAAATTGTTTTTACACATTTATTGCCTGATTGCTGTACATAATTAAGCTGCTTAATTGGCCATGAATCGAACAATGAACACATCCATTGATGGAATGATTAACTGGGCTAAGAGCGGACAAGGAAATGCACTGGGGTGCTATGAATTGATAATGAGAGTGAATAATATAGCAGATTAAGTCCCAGTGTGATTTAATATTATGTAATACCTTTTGGGACTTATTTACTGTTTATATCATATGAAATCCTCTTAAAACTATTCTTTTAAGTAAGTATTTTAGCATTGAATAAGTTTGTTTAAATATATTCCCTTATTTATAAGACAACTCATATTTTTTGTAGATGATAATTAAGTCAAATTTATGTTCCGGCGCTTTATTATATTATTAGAACTAACTTAAGCCGATTTCAATCACTGTCCTTACAATTTTCGACTTGAATAATTTAGTTGCCGCTTTTTAAGCCTTGGGATTAATTTTCGGTTTGCTCTTTAATCGTTCAAAAGGATCAAATTGCCTGGCAGTCTTTGTTTGTGCTGCTATTTTAATTGCTTGCAAAATCAATAATCGGCAATGCGGCATAAACTATTTATGTGTGTCAAACCAATTGCCAAGTTAAATTCCCTAAACTAACGCAAATGCACACGGACGAACAAATAAACACACACTAACTCACACGTGCCAACTTCCGCACACTCACACCAGCGAAAACAAACTGAACTTGAGTCAAAAGTTATGGCAGGCAAATTGACTTGGAGAAATTCTCTGCTCTGCGAAGTATGCAACCGTTTTGTTTTTTTTTGTCTTTTTGTGGCACTACATTTTATGTTTGTGTGTGTGCGTGTTTTTTGGGAGGGGTGTTTTTGTGGCGCTTTTTGGGAATGTGTCTCGCCTGCAAGCTATAAGCCAAGTCAAAATCTAATTGGATTTGTGCTCACTCAATGAACTGCAAACGAAAAGTGTTTTATATGATTATATTCCATCGAGAACCTCCAGGGACCCGAGAAATGAACATTTTTATTCCCCATTTTGCACTTGCCATAGTCCATTAAACCAAAGTGCAAGTGTATGCAAAACATGTGACAGTTCAGACTGAGAGAAAATAATCTAAAATAAAGATTATGTATTTAAATTGATTAAAATGGTGTTCAAAAGATTGGTGCTCTTATGGATAAAAAGCCTAACTTTCTTAGATCCCCTAAATACTCGTATACATTGACTTTAACTTTATAAACAGATTTTTATAACAAGGTTAGAATTAACTTATCTAAGTTGTAAAAAAAGGTAAATTTCCTGAATAGATTTGGAAATGTTAACCAATCTTTCTACAAGAATGGGTTAATTAAGTTACAGTCAATGTATACTTAGTGGAAAAGAGTATCAACTGTAATCAAAAACTCCTTGCTTTTTAATCCCCCTTAAAATATAATTTGCTTACTTCATTTCTTACAGCTTCTTTTTCTTCAAATGTCTGTTAAATACAATGAATATTTCTTCTGCTCAGTGCACATATTTTTATGCTGATGTATCTCTATTGAAATGTGTTTATTTTTTTCCGCTTGTTATTCCGCCTTTATTGAGCTCCTTGTGAAGGCGACAAAATATTTGCCACGCGACATTTTCAGCAATTAGGCGTAAAAACACGTAGCCTGGAATGGTGCGACGGAATCCCCGGGCATACTTTGGAATCGTTGGGTTTATCACGGGTGAAAATCAGGACAACTTAAACAAAAAAATAAAATAAAATAAAATAAAAGGAGAAAAAGAAAAAGGGAGCAAGCACTCTGCCTGCAGTCTTTAATGAGACGGAAAGCGAGCGCCAATCGGTGCAATTAAAATTAATTACAGTATTTGTCAGCTTAGCCGGGGCCAAGCAACTAACTAACTGGCCACCAGGTGAACCAAGCTAACTGCCTGGGATTCATTCAGTGGACTCCAGTGGACGGGGAGGGAGAGCCTGGGATTCAGGGGAGTGGTGTGGGAGAGCTGCTTTGATTGCAATCGCGATCGTTAATTAAATGTCGAAAGGAATGTTGTTGTTGCAGCCAGTGTTTATGTTGCAGATGTTGTTGCTGCAGTGGTTGCTTCTGCTGCTGCTGGTGCTGGTGCCTCCTGTGCGTAAAGATCAGCCAAAATGGATAAGGGCCAAGTTGCTGTTGCCTTTGGCTATTTATATCTGCACCACGTTGTTGCACGCAATGCAATGTACATACAAGACGCTGTTGCTTTTTCTCCTGCTGCTGCTGCTGTTGCTGCTGCTGCAACCCAATGTTGCTGTAGTTCCCGCAGTGACTGCTGCGGGCTTTATCGCCCTTGATCTTGGCTAAATCGAAATCGCCGGCGTTGCGTGAAGTGTTGCAAATGAGTTTTTGTCTGGGGCGTGCATTGAATTTTCAATTGGTCGGCAAATTGGCAGCGCCAACGAAAACAGTCATCAAATGAAAATCACAGGTGGTGGCGAAGCTGTATTGAAATTGCTTATTTTCAGTCCCTAGTCATTAGGGAAATGAATGATTTGGGCCAACAAACTGGCTTCAAAAGCAGCAGCTGGCTTAAATAATTTAAAATAAGCATATGACATAATTCTGTAATAATGCCTTGGAGACCTCTCGATTGTTATTGAATCACCAAGTAATAGTAAACCATAGCTTTCTTTAAAGACCACTTAACTAATCACTTAAACACCTGAAAAAAAAAACAATCTAATTTTATAAACAAAACCTTAACACTCACCCTCACTAATGACCCCTCTAATATATTGGATATATTGACACCAATATTTGCCATTACAATTGTGTATGGAAAAAATGCAGTTGTGTAAACAGAAACTTGAGTTATCAATAGCGGAAAAGTTGAGACGCGTTTCGGGGCCAAGAAAACTTTTTCGCCGCATAAAGAAAACTAATGAAAAATGCAACAAAGAGGAAAAAGTTGATTGGTGTTGTCCCGCTTATTCTCCCTATCGTCCCCTTTCTATCGTTACCAAAAAAAACTTGGCCATGTTTCAATTGAAAGAGCCAAACAAAACCAATGAAAAGTCCATAACGAACTGTGCACTGAACAGAAAAATTAAAAATTGTGTAAATTATAAAAGGGAATGCTTAAGAAAAGAACTTGGTTAATTTAAGATAATATTATACCTTAGCTGTTTAGTTTAATTTATTTATTAGAGATTTTCCCCTTTCTCATGTCTACTTTGAATGTTTTTATTACTTTTAAGAATTTAAAAAGATAGGAAATGTCTTAATGAAGCTGCCGTGAACATCAGAAAATATTGTAATATATAATAGTAACATTTTCATAAGCTTTTTTTTAGAGTGCATCGAAGGGAAGTGCGGGAAAATGGAGATGGTGCGAAAAGCGAAGCAATTGAAAAACAGTTTCCGTTGGTGTTGGAAATTGTCAATTTCGTGGTCGATTTTTGCACTTGTCAATCGCTGTGTCAAATGCAAACAAAGTTGCTGACCGAAAGTTAATAGAATTTCCTGTCAACGATCAACTTTTCAAAGCGTTTCAAATATTTTAATTAATATTTGCGGTGAAATAAATCCAAAAACTCCGCATTGAATATGTCAGAAACAAACGATTCTCGACAAGTTTCCTTTTTGTTTTTTTTTCTTTTCTTGCCTTTGGCCCCTCGCGACAAAAACAACAATGCAAACATATTCAATATGCAAATTAGCCACGTGCAAAGCGATGGCCAAGACAAGTGCAGGAGCCAACGCGTTGCAGGTTGCCTCCAAGTTGCAAGCCGGCTTTAGCAAGCGAACAGGTTCAACGACAGATGTTCGATGTTGGCACAGTGATGAGCACCTTAGGCGGTTCGCAGTGAAAAAAAGCTAAAAATAAGGTAGTGGATCTGTTTTTTACTGCAGCACTATAATAAATTTGGCAAATAAAGAAGCATTCTATGGCTCATAGAATTACCTGTAGTGTCTTATCAAGTCCCCTGCACTTAGAGTGTATGCAAGTATGGGGGGACCTCTTATCCAATTCTTCGGACATAACGCACTTAGTTTTCCCCCACCCCTCCCTCGTGCAGCTTTATCGTGGACCTCTCTTGGTTTCCGTACCCTCACATTCCCCCACTCCGTATGCCATATTCCAGAATACGGGCTCATTTGTCATTCACATGCGCACAACAACAGCAATAACTATAGTAACAACAACGTTAGGCAACAAAGGGTCCTTCTGTGTCCGTGCCGGTCTGTGTGTGTGTGTTTGTGTGGCTTATCAGCGAGTGTTTATCAGACAAAGAAATGACCCAACACACACCCCCACATTACATACCGGACAACTCGGTACCATGCAACTGGCAGCTGGCACCTCGAACTGGAACTGGAACATCGAACATGCTGCCGCGACTGAGGCTGCCGGCTTAAACCGAATCGAAATCATTATTCTTCAGTGGTTTTCCACCGTTAAAACCTTTTGTACCCAACGATTGGGATGTGGACATCCTTTTAATATACCAATTGGGAATTCGACACCCTTTTAATATGCAGATTGGGAATTCAACCTAGTTGTTCGCTGTCCAATGTTTGATGTCTGATGTTCGATGATCCATGTTCCATGTTCCATGCTCGATGTTCGATGTTCGAAGATCGGATTTTGTAGGTCCGTATTGAATGGGCGCGCAAGTTCAAATTATTTCAGTTTCAGTCGCTTTTTTACCGTTGAATCAGCTGGTAGCGGTCGGTCCGTTAGTGCGAGCCAGCCAGAGCGCGCGTGCTAAAGTGAATTCGTTGCATTTCTCCACCTCTTCCAATCGCACCTAAGCTAGGTGTTAATAAACGCGCGGGTCTGCGTTCCATGTGCTCCGTGTGTGTGCGTGAAAATTATAGCAACCACTACTACAACAACAGCAAATCGCAGTCAGCTGTGAAGTTTCTTTCAATGTGTGAAAAATAAATAAATAAATGCAAATGGTAGTAATAAGCAGAAATTACAAATTAATAGTGTGAATCAGCCGCTGCCAGAAGCAACACATTAAAGCATGCTAATCGAAGCAGCTCAAAGGCAACACAGCACCTAAATCGAAAGGCGCAGCACACATACAATCAAACGACGAAGCCCGCACTCTGCACTTGCCTCGCATTGGAAGTTGAGAATTTTTGACAGCTGAAGCAAGGAGCAAAAGGGAGAGAGCATCAGGGTAAGTGTAACGGTACATTGGAGTTAACACGCGACCATAGGCCGTCTTGCTTGCGCAACTCCCCCCAACTCGCACCTGCTGCTGCCGCTGCTGCTGGCGCCTTGGCCCTGTCTCCCTTCCGCACACACAGCCACACTCATGGGCCGCCACACTGCTCCTTTCCACGCCCCCTCTCCTTGACAGCAGATCAAACAAAACATTCTGCCATTCCAGTGTTGTGTTTGTTGCTGTCGCTGTTTGGTTTGCTGTTGTTGCTGTTCGTGTGCCCCGTTAACTTCGGCTGACATTTTACAATGCCCGCCTCTTCTTCAGCGTCTTCTTTACACGTTCTTGTGCTTCTTGTTCTTCCTACCCTGCCTCCTCCTCTTTCTCCTCGTACTTTGCTTTTTTTTCACAGCGCGCGCTGACGTTGTCTGCGGGCAAAAAAACAACAACAATCAAAGTCTAGGGAGTTAGACAAAACATAAACACAAAGCATAGTTGCAGACGAAAAAAAAAACCTTTAAAGCTTCTCTAGGTAGTTATCAAGATTAAAAGCTAATTAAAATTAAATGTAACTGTAATGTAAAATTTATAAAATTTCTTATTAGTGGAATTACAAGAATATATACATTTTTATTAAAATGTTATATCAATAAAACTTGCAAGAATTTGTAAATGTTTACAAAAATGTATTTGTTCAAAGCTTCTTATTTTCTTTTATCATGCGAAATAACATAAATATGTTTATTCTTATCTCAGAGAACTTATTTCCTTCGTTTCAAGTACTTCCTTTCAATTATAAACAACTTATCTGAAATCTTTAAAATTGTTGTGAATTCAATAATTATTTTCTCATGAAAAAGGCACCAGCATGATGATACAAAATAAAAATAATATAAAATAATAAAAAGCATGAAAAAACCACACATTCTTGAGCATTTCCTGCAATTATAATAATTAAACATAAGAAAATGGGGCTTTACAAATAAAAAAAAATTATGATTTGTGATAGAAGCTAATAATGTTCTAGAATAAAATTAAAAACTTGTATATTTACTTTAATTTCTCATATTATTCCCTTTCAAATTAATGGTAACTGCTTAGTTATAGAATCTAGTTAAAACTTGGTTAATTTAAAGGTTACATTACCCTATTTTATGCCTTTTCCCCCCTCTGTATAATAAGCCAGATTAAACCAGCTTAGTTGCAGGGGCTAAAATTAGCCAAGCCCGCACCTGATTAGAGTATCTCTGCTTCCCATGCGGAGAAATTCGTGTTTTTGTTTGCAAATTACTTTTTATTGGCCATTTCCTTGACTTTGCTGGCTTTGGGCGTTCGTCGCTCTTCACATATTTTCTTCTTTTTTTTTTTGGCTAAGAAAAATCAATAAATTTCATTTGATTTTTATAGCCGCCTTCT
Source organism: Drosophila parvula (assembly GCA_018904695.1). Lineage (NCBI taxonomy): Eukaryota > Metazoa > Arthropoda > Insecta > Diptera > Drosophilidae > Drosophila > Drosophila parvula. The sequence continues at coordinate 71,200 of JAEIIG010034696.1, forward strand.
GCGCTCCTAGCAGCTGTGTCTCTGTATTTGTTTTTATATACATACGTATATACACACGACTGAGTCTGTGTGTGTGTGCTTTTTCGAGGAGACCCTTGAATGGGCACGCTTTTGTTTTTGCCTTTGGCTTTGCCATGGCAGCACTTACCCCCTCTTCAACTCCCACTCGGTCAGCTCCCTTTGGCCCGCTTTGTCTGTCTGCCTCTGTGCGTTTTGCCGGTTTTGTTTTGGTTTTTTTTTTTTGTTGCCTGAAAAGCAACCTCGCTGGCCTAGAATCGGACGAAAAAATAAAACAGAATTTTCCCCTTTTGTTATTAATTATCAAAGACGGTCGTTAGTTAGAGCTGCCGCCTAGATTAGAGACAGTTGATTCGGACGGCCGGGGATGGATTGGTGTCATGGCTAAAAAGAGACGCTTCACTCACAAGACGTCTAATTAATCAGAAATTTTTATTACATTTTAGATTGTCTTTTCTGTGGCATAAATAAGAACCAGTTCAGCTGGTCAAGTATTATTTTCAACTGGTTTTCGGGGCAAACTGTCTTTGAGTCTTTGCTCGTGTTTGTTTGTGAGAAAATAGATTAGATAAGATTAGATTGCAATATATATACGTATATATATACATATGTATATCTTTGGTTATCTGTGGCTGCTAGGAAGACATCATTATGGAATATTTTGCGACCTAAATTATTTTAATTACAGCCGCGAACTCTGTCAATGTATCCTGCGTTTATGGGGATTTTATTGGGAGTTATTAAATTATCGTTGGTGCTTATTATGACATTTTTTAATGGGGTATCATAGAAACTTATAGAGATATGTATTAATTGGACTGATAAGACGTTGAGGTTTATTCAGTTCTTCTTAGCAAGTTTCCATGCCACATTATTTATATTTCCCGCTAATAAATTACTTCCTTAATATGAATACTTTCCCAGATCTTGTTAAAAAATATATATATATATCTTTAAAGACCAACTTTCTACTTGAACATAAAGAAATAATTAAGCGTTTATACTGCCAAATGTGACATTTGCAATATTTTGTACTGGCGAATAAGACGTGCGTATAAACGTGATAATATATCATATGCATAATATAGCTATTTCAATTAAAGCACCTCCCAGTGACAGGTAAAAGCGTCGTTTGTTTTACTGCCTGGGGGGAGGCGGGGAGAGCTGGGCTTCCCTTTTTCCTCCTTGGCTTATATTTCCATTTAGCATTTGCTTAATTTCATAAAATTCACCTTCATCGCTGTCTCCCCGTCGTTTGTCGGTTGTCGCCTGTGACGACGAGGGTTTCGTTTAATTTCATTTCCATTTCCATTTTCATAAAAACGGGTTTCAGGTGAGAAAGAGGCTCGAGTTCAGAGGTCGCTCGTTTGATGCTTGGTTGCATCATTAAGAAGCAGCAACGGCAATTAAATTTAATTATTTATGTCGGCCACTGAGGAATACAGAGGGGGTATAGGCAAAGGCAAAGGTAAAGGCAAAGGTAAAGGTAAAGGCAAAGGTGAGGCACAGATAGGGGGCCACCTGTGGTCAGACGGTAAAAGTTGAAGCTGTTGCCATTTATGTTAATTTCGATGAATTAATCACTCCGCATATTAGTCTCCTTACCTCACGGTCCATTCTTTGTTCGGCCATTCGTGGCCTTATGGCATTATACTATAGTTTATGTTACCATATCGAACAGGTGCCAGCTGAATTTCCATATCTGCTTATACAGCCTCTTCTTTCCCTGAATTTCGCACGTCTGCACGTTCTCTATTGGAAATGGGGAGGAAAAAAAACGAAACGAAACGAGAACCCGAACCCAAGTAGCAGTTAAGTTTTCTGCAAAAACAGTTGTCAAAATGTGGTACATGGGAAACAACATTATACAATATTCTTTGTCTTCTGGCTTCCTGCACGTTTTCGTCTACAGATCGAATTGCCACAAATACTCGTTCTGCTGCCGGTATCTAATGCACGGAATGTCGCATGGATTGATGGGCACTTTCAGGGGGAGGAATACTACAGCTACTACATACTAAAGTAATATATATCCCAAATTCCAACAGCTGCCATCAAACGGAAGTAGTGCTCTGCCACACGTCCAAGTGGCTGGGCGTTAGTGATAAACCCAACCTTAACCCAGTTTAAAACACACTCGATGATAGCTGTGAGTGCGGATAGATAGGAGTATCCAATTTGGACAGACAAGTGACAGGTTGTTGGGTATATCTACTAGCTGATATGTTGGCACTCTGCATGTGACAACTGCTAACGGTTTTTTAATACTTTGGCCAACTAAAAGGCTATTAAAGCTGAAGGATTTCTTTATTATTTTTTTAATTTGTTGAAATGTTTGCTACAATAACAAATGCTACTTCTAATAATTGCATTTCTTTCGCACTTGAATTACTCTATTATTTAGTTATTCTCCCTTAGTTTTCCCATTTTCCTGTGACCTACTAATTTATCTCTAGAAGAAAGTTTCTCCTTGAAAGATTGCCTTAGTACAAAAGCTGAATCGCAACTCCTTCCTGCAAACAAAACGAGATCCTTTGTCAAAACTTGCGCTGTGTTAGTCTTTTGCCCGATTTCGGTGCTCCGGCTTGGGTTTATTTTTCATGTTTTCTGTTTTGTTTGTTTCTGGTCTGTGGCCCCCCGTTATAATTTTGCTTCCTTTGGCTGATAACAACGCAGAGCAAAACTTTTTTAGCAGGCTTTTATGCACTCCCCTGATGCTCGAACTCCGAACTCAAGCTCAAACTCGCACTCGCACTCGCACTTACTCATTCTGGTGGGCGAGTGTGCGTACCTCAGAGTTGGCGGAACATTTTGGCAACTGCTTTCAGCTGCTTTGCCTTTTTGGCTCTTTTATTGTTTGCGCCCAGCTCTCCTCACACGAAAGGAGTGAGGAAAGTCGGACGCGTAATTCATTACTTGTTGAGGGTTTGTTCTTCTGGCTTTTGTGCTGGTGCTTACTTGGGCACTTCCCCCGGAGCCCCATCTCCATATCCATCTCCGTTTCCATCTCCATCACCCCGAGAGAGAGATAGAGATGCGGAAGTTTCTACCGAGATATCGCACAAACTATTTGTATTTGCAACGGCTTCTCATATTTTACTAGCTCTCCATTCCTCTAATCTGACTCTTTACGCCTCCCGCTGCCCTGTAGTACCGCCGAAAGTCCGGGCATAATGTAAACAAAAGCGAGCACAAAAATTTTTCAATGCGATAAGCAGTTTCTTGGATATAAAGTATATATATATATACATAAATGTAGGCAGCCGCTACTTGCGCAGCTCGGGGAATACTTATCCCACACCCAGATACCCTCCATGACTATCTACAAAAACATTCTAGAACATTTTTGACTGACCTAAAGTCGACTGGGAGATACCTATTAACTCAGAACTAACTCTGATTTAATTCATAACAATCCTGAAATTATATTCCATCATAATGAGCCTGCAATTATTTTAAATTTTAAAACATTTACCCAAATTTTATGATGCACATTATTAACAATTTTATTGCGAAAGTTGATCCCTCTCCCAAGCCCAAAGAATACATTATTATTAACCACTTAAGTCACATAAATAAAACTTAAAGCCGGACAACAAAAATCGCATAACTTTCGAAATATTCTGTTAAATAATATCTGTTAAGCCCCAACGCATAAATTTATCGTTCTCATTTCGTATTCATAAGTTGCCGGCGGAGTATTCCCCGTGAGGGATCCTTGGCCATACCATATACCGGCCCAAATGAATACAATGTTTAACCATTATGTCAGGGCCGCATGGGAAGGCTTTCTTCATAAATTCATAAAATTTCATACACATAAATTCACCGACAGTTTACATTTTGGCATGTCTATAGGCGTGCGCGCACTGGGAACCCCTTTGTTTATATGATAATGAGAGCGTCTGCGCCTCTGTGTTTCGGTTCCAGTTGATTTCTGGACAGAAATCGGCCCCCCCTCCTTTGTAGGGATGGATTTTTGCAGACAATCTATTTCGCTGGCGGTGTTTGCCTATTTTGGGTAGAATTCCTTGCCGCTGCTGCTGCTGCTATTGCTGGTGCCCCCCCAAGCCATGTCATGTGGCGGCAGCGGGCTGCTGCTGCTGCTGGCCAATTTATGGCCATGGATACTATAAATTGCGGCCGGGCTATTGATTTGCTGTTTGCCATTCAGCTGCTGCGTGTGCTGACAGTTGACAGTTGAGTTACAAGGTCATTAAGTGGGGGGCAGGGTGTGGGCGGCTGGGTGCAGGACCCGAAGCCGAACTCGAACTCGTTTGTGCGTCACGAGATACAAATGTATCTCTATGTGCCCACGCATCGTTGTGTGCGTGCTTGTGTCTACGCAATTACGGTTAATGTCCAAAGCGTGGATTCATTTCCGTTTTAAACAATATTTTTGTATTTTTTTTTTGTGTTTTTTACTTTTTGTTGGTGTTTTGTGTTCGGTTCGGGCCTTTTGATTGATTGATGGTTGGGAATAGAGAGGCTGAAAGGTCACTGGGATGGCCTGGAATGACTGGCAGCAATCCCTCATCTTTTGTTGTTCGCCACAAAAGCGGGGCAGGCGAAGATGATCCCTCGAATTGAGTTGTTCTGCCCTTTTGTATCACGCCGAGATACAAATCTTTTCGCTGGCATTTTTTTAAGCCCGAGCTCTTGGACAGTTAAAAGGGTATACATTGAAGAGGGAAGCATTTCCGACCTTTTACAATATATAAATATATATTTTCCACGTCCACGACGATTTATCCATGTTATAAGACCTTTATAAATCATACTAAAGATCTCTGTATATATATTCAAAGTGTGAATATATATACAGAGATCTTTAGTATGATTTTTAAGGTCGCAACAAAAATTATTGGGTATCTCGTAGTCTCTTCACTACTTTATAGTCTCTACTCCTATTTCAGCTAGCCTATTTTCTACTGTTCTTTGGTCTTGGATTACCATTTCGGTTTCGGGTCAATTAGTTTGTTTGGCCAACTGTTTGACACATGGACAAGGCTCTAACTGGAAATGGAAGTGGGTCGGCGTTGCCTGAAAATGCAATGTGAAAAGATGCGAACGTGAACGCGAACGCTTTCACCCAACTCGAGTGGCAAGATACAAGATACGAGATACACATACTGACAGCTACTTAATCGAAGTAGCCGCAGTCTAAAGTGAAATGCTGCGTTGATTTTTATGCATTTGCAGCTGACCAGAGAGGCAGCTGAAGAGAGCAGAGACCAGACACCGAAGACCGAAGACCCAAGACCAAGATGTGGCCCAAGATGAGTGTCTCGCTTTTCAGGGCAGATGACTGCCGCATTCCACTCAAAAGATGCTGCAGGCCCCGAAAAAACTACAGACACTCGTACACTCCTCGTATGTGTAACCCAAAGTCTGGTCTCGGGGTATCTTTTTGTTTTTGGTGGATGCAGGAGAACCTGTTTGGTTTGGGATTTGGCTTCTTTTTTCCTCTCTTTTTTTTAGTTTGTTGTTTTTTTTTTTTATTCTTGTATGTTGGAAATTTACGAGTTTGGCGAATACCCAGCGAGAAGAATTCAATGAACTCGTCTTCTAACTTGGCTCCACCGTCGGCCGGGGCTAAGTGGGCAGATCCCAGACATGGTCTTAGGCCATGTAAATGGGGGTTCTCAACAGCCCCGGCCCAGGCTCCTCCCCAGTCCTCGCCTAGAAATGGCTTTCGAATTGGATTAGCTGCATATAAAAAAAAAAAGTTTCTTTGTAGGCCCACAAAACTTGTAGGCCGCATGTTGCAGTCGTGTTGATTTGTTGTTGCTGCCTGTCCCAACATTTGTCTTGTCATTGTTTTTACTACTCGTATCTATTTTTTTTTTGTTTTTTCCTCCTAGTTGGTAGTTTTGGGCCCGGGTCCGGCCCGGCAATTAGCTGCAGATTCTGCTGCTCCACTTGCCCCATCGGCTGTGACAAATCTGTGTGCCCCGCCCGCTCGCCAAAAGATATTTTTAATTGTGGACAACGCACAATTAGGTCCTCAAGTTATAATTAAATGTGGCCAAAGCTCTGATGGCCACTAAGCGACACTAACAGTCAGGCATCTAAGTTTTAATTGCTGTCATTTGCCCAAGTGCCTGAAATGGCAGATGAGTTCAGTGGTGACACGGGGAGGGGGGAAGTAACTATAAATACATTTTGTGCCAAAGCGAAGTTTTTGTGATGCGATTTGTATGCGAAACACTTTTGCGGGGCCTGCAGCAATAGGCAGTGTTCGGGATGGGGAAGTTTCTTGAAGAATAATTAAATTTAGAGTGGCCAATGATGGGAGTTTAAACGATTAATTGGCTAAATAAAATACATTTTCTAAAGACACAAATAACCTTCAATTTAACTGGAAATCTAATATTCAAAAATGGAAATGAAATAGGCAAAAAGTCAAACAGCAAAAATGGCTAACAAAGCAATCAAAAGTATAGTTATATTGCTGTAAACATAAACATTGAAATATAATAAACAATGGAATAAAGAAATTTCCATAAAAGAGCTTCTGCTGGCTTAACTTATAATTGCACTTAAATAATGAAAAGGCAACTACATATTTACTTACAAAAACGTACAATACATTTTCTTGAAAGTGTTTATGTTTCGAGCACCAGCCTTGTGCTTCTTTTTGCTAAAAGGTCTCGAAGCGTTTTTCCAGCAAATCATATTTTATTCAACGCCCTTAAAGATAATATTCAACTAGTTAATTGGTCAGACAATAGATATGTATATTCCTAAGCAAATCATAAAGAGCTAGTGGAGGAAAAAACATCTTCAATTTATGGGCAAAACACAGAAGCAACTCTAATGACTTGAACTAACCTTCGGCAACAAATCACGGCTGTCAGAAGCGGCGGCAAAAATGAAAAATAAATATACAGAAAATATATAAAATACAAATACAATGGCTAGCAGCCAGCAGAAGATTTAATAAAGCAAGCAGCACCACCGACAACACCACCGAAAGGCCAATCAAGAGAAACCTGTTGCAATTCTTTGCGTTTGCCTCCAACGACGACGGGTTTTGTTTGGTTCATTTTTTTCTTTCTGTGCTTTGTTTTATATAGTATTCCGCATACTGCGGATCGTTTTTTGCGGCAATGCAGACTATTCTGCTGCCGCGTGTTCACAGTTTTCCACTGTTGTTTTGGCATTAGGAGGCATGAATGTTCATTAAACCGTAACCGCAGAGGCAGAGGCAGCAACAGCAAAAGCAGAAGTTGTCAAGCTCTGGAGCTCACCTGAAAAGCCGAACATTGCCGCAAATGCCAATGCAAATGCCTCAGGTGAGCGGAGCGAGGCTCACCTCGAACGCCGAGAGCCATATCAGTGGCATTTAAGCAGGAAGGTGCCAATGACACTGATTAACTGGATAATAAACTCCAAATGCCCTTTCTAAAAGTGACATTGCATCAACCTAAGAACCGATACAACTTAAGACCCGGGCACTTGGCTGTCTAAAAGCATTGCCTACTTTTTAAGGCCAGCCGCAATATGCTGATTCCATCTAAACAAAACGTTAAATAAACAAAACAAGCAAAGTACTTAGGCATTACAAAATATATGCAAAATCAAACTTAGACAAAGTGCTTGTGTGTTTATGGCAACGCAACTTTTTCAGACGCCCCCAATTTAGGTTGCCAATCATTATTGCTAACAAGTTGTTTATAAAACTTTGACGTAAGCTTATTTTGTACTTGAATGCCTTTTTTCTCAGCTATTTTCTACTATAGGAAATATGCCAAACAAATTTGTTTTCACAAGTCAATTAAAAATGTACAAGTAATATTTTTCTAGGTTCTAGCAGCAAATAACTAAAATAGGCGTTAAATTAGGCAGAACCTGGACTACCTGGAGGTAGATGTTCCACTCATTGTAGATACCCCGATCCTCGTCAAGCGTCAAACACAAAAAAGGTTTCAGCTTACAACTCTGGGCTACAAAAAAAAAAAACAAGAAGAATATAAAATAAAGGGAACAAGAAACAAGCAGCAGAGAGTCAAACGCGCTTTTGGCCTTCGGGCATTAAACTTTACTTAGCCATGGGTGCTTGGGGTTTTGTTTTTATACTTTTTTCAACTCGTAACTTTTTACATTTGTGGCAAATGTTGCATCATCATTAATACAAAACGGCCGCAACAACAGCCACACACAATCGGCGATGATGTTTCGCTTGGCTTGGATCCCCTTCTACTTGTATATAGTGGTAGTTATACCCCTCGATTTCTGGAGGTAACCCACTCATCTAGCCGCAATCTTTCCACTTCTTTTCACCCTCTCTTCAACTCCTATCGACACTTTCAAATGCAAATGCAGACGATGATGACAGCTTCCCCTCCTTAATTTTGTTCATCTTCTCAAGGCAGCATCTGCACAGGGAAAAAATATGAAATGAGATCGGAAATTAAGACTAAATATTATTACATATAGAACAAATAATTTATTGAACAATATTTTGTATTAATTTCAAAGAAATGTGACCTTTAACCTTTCGATATAAATATTTAACAAATATTTTTGGAGTGAAACACCGAATTATTTACCGTGCAACCTTTTGTTAAACAAATTGATTGTGAAGGAGATTCAAGATCTGTTTTCTATTTAAACAAATATTTGACAACTGATTTCGCGTGCAATCGTTCAGCTGTTGGGCCTGAAATGTTAATGGTTAATGCCGGGCCTATGGCTCTGGCGAAGGTGCAGTTCATGAGTCAGCCTAACCAGAAAATGTCAGTCTGATGAAAGAGCAGCAGCAGCAGCAGCAGCCGAAGCAACAGCACCACCAGCAGTGGGTTAAACCTGAAAAAGAAACAGGCTGTACTCACCAGCGACTGCAATTTATCACAGGTTTGCGAGTTGCAACAGAAAAATTTGTAAAATGCATTCAGGTGCCGCAAAATATTTAAAGCATGCCACCAAAGTTGGTAGGGAGTCTGGGCCTTCGACTGGGGGCTTTAGTGAAGTCATTAAGCTGGAAGTTAGGTAACCCATCGCATCGGATGGATGGATAGATGGTTGGATGATGGTGCGCCATGAGGCAATTTTCCGAGCCCTGCAGCAGTTTCAAAGAGACGAGAGTGCCGAGTGCCGAGTGCCTAGAGCCTACAGCCAACTGCTGGCATTGCGGGCCCAGTTGATTGAGCCGTAATTAGGCGGATGCTTCATCGGATCTTGCCAGGTTTTCTCTGATTTTTCTCCAATTTTTTTTTTAATCTTTTTGTATGTGTGTGTTGCAAACTTAATTAGATGGAGCCGCGTCGCGTTCGGTTGTCAGTGGTTATGTGGGTCGCCGTCGCCGAGTAATCAACACCCGCAAAAATGTGTTACAGATATACGCGCAGATAAATGTATAATTTGAAAACTCCCCACAAAAAAAGCCATTCAAATTGACATGGACGGGCGCGACTCCCTGGCATCGTGGAATGCCAGGCACGTTGGAAATTAACCAAAAAAAGATATATAAAAAAAAAAGAACAGAGCAAAGAATATATAAACATAAGCAAATAAAGCGGGCAGTAACAGCGAACTGGGCACGGTCCACAAGGTGTTGAGGTGACCAGGGACCGCGACCATAACCAAAAACCCAAAAGACCAGGTGAACAACCGTCTGATTACCTTTTGGAGATTTTTACAGCTATTTGCTTATGCCAGTCTCGCCTCCTCTCTCATTCACTCTCACCATTGTCGACTCTTTCTTTCTTTTGTTTATTTTCCGAGGGCACCTGTGCTTCTTTTTTTTTTGTTCCAACATGTTGAGCACTATAATTATATTTGTTGTTTTCCTCTTTTTGTTTATAAACAAAGAAAGTTTGAACAAAAAATAATTAAAATCAACATCGCGGCGGGTGGAATATCTTTATGGTGTTGCTGCAATTACGGTTTAACCAACTGAAGCTGTAAATTAATTTAAATTAAGCTGTTATAAAAGTGCAGCCAAGTTGTTGATCTAATTAAGTAATTTTGGGTGAAAATTAGCAACTGCCTGCGTGTGTCTACGAAAATAATTACAGTCTAAATATAACACCAATTACTAAGTAAGTTAAGTAGGTTTTTTTACTATATTTAATGCATTGTTTCAGGGGCAAGATAATTAAGGGAAAATCAATTTATTATCCCCTGAAATAGCGCAAGTATTTCCTTATATATATAATATTATGTTGTTCAATCAGACTTTAAATTAAATCGTTACTGTAATAGGTAAATATTAAAAAAAAAAAATAAATTGTGGGTCAGTAATTTCTGGCGCAAATTGGTATATTAAAATGTTTAACTAGGCGTGTGCACTAAAATCACTACAAGTCCAAAAATAACACCATATGCTACTAATTTCTGGATGTTTTTCTATATATATTTATTCTCGTTTCCAAATTGCAGTCGAGTTTATGCATAATATATAATTATCCTTATCTATAAAGTAATTACACTTTGTTTGACATTCCCCCCATTCAAGTTGGATAATTCTTTTGAATGCTTTCATTTACATAACTTTTATAACAACATTCACGGAACATTTCCCGTTCCATCTTTCACAAGTCATGATTATACCTTTTTTTCTCTCCCATATTTTCTTTTGAACTTTGGCTAATTTTTTGTTTTGTTTGAAGTTATGTAAAGTTAATGCCCGCTCCATCAATGCTGCTGGTAGCTCTGACTTTTTCATTCATTCATTCATTTTTTGCCATCATCATCATCTGCCGCCGCCGCCACCGTCCATCCGTTGGATCACTTTCACTGTCGTTTGGCCTCCCCCCAAAGGCTGTTTGCGTTTGTTTTTATTTTCATATTTATTGTATATTTTTAGTTTTTGCCATGCTGGTGGTATCATCAATAAATAAATGCGATAAATGTTTATGCTATTTTATTTAGGGCAACGTTTTTGTCATCAGTTCGATTACTATTCTGTTTGCAATTTGTGCGACATTCGTCCTGATGGGAATGTTCAAATTCATTTATAAAAATTCATTTTTTGATATTTGATATACAGAAACCGGTGTAATCGGCAAACGTACCCCGTTTCCCCGAAAATTTATAAAAAAACAAAACTGAACAAAAATGAGAAAAGAATGACCTTTGCACAGCAGATGCATAAATTTAAATAAAGGTAAACAATTTTGGCAGCGAATGGTCAAATATTTGTTAACAAAATGTATGTATAAATGTAAAGTATTCAACGAGAAACAGACAAAGGATGGCGGCAAGGTGCAAATATTCTGTTTTGTTGTCCAGTAATGAATGAATGCAAATAATTGCTGTATCGGGGGCGATGAATTTACAAGCATGTTTCTCTCCGTCTGGCTGTCTTTCAATATTTGCAGAATTTATCGCATTTATAAAAATATCCACGTGTCCCATCAGTCCATGATATTTATTTTGTTCAATTTCGCGATTTTGGCTACCGATAGTCTGTCAAAGCTGTCAGGTAATTCGTGGAATTCGAAATTAGTTTAGTGATTGATATGACGTCGTTATTAGTTCTTTATATATTATATATTTGGTTTGTAGATAAGATTTGGAAAGGCCACGAGGTTTGTTTTCAAGGTGATTGTGGTGTATTTGTTTTTAAAATCATAGCTAAATATATCTTAACCGAAGAATACCTGGCAGCAAGCGTTATCTACTTTTTGAGCTTATCATCACAGAAACTTTTCTTATCTCAATAATATTTATAAATGTATTATTATTATTATATTATATATTCATTTATTATTAAATAATAAGTAAGACTCAGTTGAGTTAATTTAATAATATTCCTATAAGTATTTGCACATATTTTAACTTTAAATGAATAAAAAATACTTGCAGTTGGTGGCTTATATTTTCTAGAGACCTTCAACCAACTCACAGTCTGCTCTTCCCTATCATATGTGCTTTGTGTTTCAATTGACTTTAAGCCCTCAGTCTATTTAGCTTGTAGCTGTAAAGTATCTCTTGGCAACTTTGAGATACAGATACCGATACCGACAGCAACCCACACAACTTGCAGATTCAGGAAAGTGCGGCAGCTCGACGAGGCCATCGCTGCAGCGTTAGTGCAACTTTTACAATCGTAGCTAATTAGCAAATTCATGCCAATTTCGAGTTGTTACAAATAAAATTACAACGTGCACGTGTCGCTTTATGTAATTAGTTGCAACATGCTGGCAGAAGTTGCTGCAGCTCTCGCGAGAGCAGAGATAAATCCTTGCCTCGTTTGGGGTGATAAAACAAAAGTTATGTCCCATGGGAACGGGTCTGGGAATGAGAAACAGAAGAACTTGAGAACTGGCGAAACTGGGATACCGCGAAAGCTGAGAAACTGCGAGTCGCATAATTCATAATGAAGATGTTGTAAAGAGCGATCGCTCCAAAGTCTGGGCCAAGGGAGTACTGCTCGTTTATCACAATGCAAAAAAGGGGGGCTTCCAGAAGAAGGCCGACGGGTCCTGTCCTCCCGGTCCCAAAAAGGAGGATGGTCCCCGGATTGGAGAGGAAGTCTTCGCATAATTACAAGTCTTAACTCGGAGCCTCGGGTCTCTGCCTATTTCTATGGACCATTGGAGATGGGGCCATGGTACACGATATTTAAGATATTTTAAGACCTAAAGTAATAAACTCTAGACACTCCTCAATATTTCAAACAAAGGGGTTTTAAATATTATAGTATTTCCCTTAATTAATATATATAATATTTAGCTGAAATTAAATTAAATTACAACATTTTTTTATTCCTTTTTCCACATCGTGTCACGAACCCACTTCTATCGGCAACCTGAGAGCTACTGAAGGCCTTTGAAGGCCCAAATCGATTTTAGTTATTGATTGTAATGATTCCTTGGGCCCCATCCTTCTTGTCTGCTTCCTCCGTGTCCCAATATATCCATCCTCGGCCTCCGTATCTCGTTGTGTGCCGCTCTGCTATGATTAATTTTTGTGTCGAGTCAGGTTTTGTGGGTTTTGTTGTTGCCGTTGCCTTTTGTGATTTGAAAAATTAGTGCAAACTGCAAATGATCATAAATCAAACAGTTTTGTTGATTGCATTCGAAGTGCCCACAAATTGCATGATTTTGCAATTCCTGGACTGCATCTCTCCTTGGCATACCCCAGGCAACGAATCCCTATCCCCGGGCAGCTGTAGAGCTGGCGGAGGAGAGGATAAAGGGCATTGCACATTCCTGTGCATGGTAGTTCCGCAAATAATTCGAATTTTTCCAACGCGAAAACAACTTGGCCGGAATTATTGCCTGGCATTTTTAGTGCTTTGTTTGGCTGGCAAAATGTTTATTGTTTTGTAATTAAATTACCTGGACTTTCTGGGCTCTTTTAGTGCCAAGAATTTCAAGGAAGGCGGCTCTGTCTAAGCCTCAAATAAAATTCCAAACCGAGATCTTGCCTCAATGGCGAGATGACGAGGCCTCCTCCTATGCGGTGATAACTGGTTTTCCAGCTATGTAAATCATCGCTTCAACTTTAGTTAATACTCGTACAGAAAAGAAGCCTCGCGTGTGTAGTTATAGCCACACGACCTTCGCTCATCGATGATTATGCGGGATATAGCATTGAACACACTCAAAACGATTCAAGACAATTGCACAAAATTAACCAGAGAGCTGATGATGATGGGGCCTGTGGCCCCCATGACGTAACCCCGCCACCTATGTCCGGCGATCATTAGCAAATAATTTACGCCATTTATTTTGGGCAGACGGCGAGAGGGAGAACAGAGCACCTTTCGTCGGCCGGGAATCGTTCTTGTAATCGGCTTAAAGTTTATGGACCACCATTTACCTTAATGAACTGCCAGGGCCCTTGGATGTTTGGGTGGTCAATTTCTGTAAGTAGCTTAAAGGCGATCAGATTGCCGCAACATTTAGTTTTCGCTTCTGTTCTCTGTTGCCTTTGGATTTATCTCGTTTTTGGATACTACTCGTACGTACACTCGCATGTGGCGTTGCCAGGGGAAAATGCATACGTTCTCCGGTTAAAGCATCGCTAATTAGTGTTGCCATTTCAATTAGCCCACAGATGTGTCGACGAGATGGGGACTTTGACCATCTATCTGGGTGAGTTGGTCACCGAATCCCCATCCACATGCACATCCACATCCCACACTATGTATATGCCCCTACGTCAAGCGATTGGATCGGAGTTCTCTGCCAAAACAGTCTGTCCGAAAGTCCCTCCTGTCCTCGTGTACCTTGAGGTAGCTGCAGACAACGGCCAACACCTAACCGGTTTGACACACAGGGAGGGAAAAATGGCAAAAAAAAAGCAGGAAAAATATGCGATAATATATTGTATGTGGGCGTTTGAATTGAACTCGGGGAGAAAGCCAAGCCAAGTGGAGAAGAGAAAATGTTGGAGTCGGAAAGCCCATTGGGGGGACACTAAACCACATTGATTAGCCGGTGACCCAAAACGAAAATGTTTGGAAAACGTTGAAGAATCTTGTAGGGGGCCTTTAGGAATTTCCCTGGCTAATAAGAAATGCGTACAATGTAACTAAAGAAAAGCATAGATATTTTAACAAGCAAACTAAGTAGATAAGTCTTTATAAAATACTTTAGTTTATATATCAATATTGACAAAAATAAATTGAATAAATAAACTTGGGGTAAATCTAATCAATTTCATAAATAAATATAAGCTAAAATCAATAAAGCTTAAGCTGATACCTGCATAGAGGAATTAAGCTTTTTAGAATTAATTATTGATATTTTTAAAACTACGCTGGAATATTTTATTCAATTTTTATTCCCCAACTAATCACATTAAGCACACGCCGTAAATAATCCACTTAAATGTGTTGGCTAAACCATAGAAAAGCCTTCTCAAATAATAATTCATAAGCAATAAATTCGAAATATTTATTTCATTATTATACTAAAAATAAGACCCTGGCTAAAAATAAGCTGGCTGTGTGAAAAGCCCCGCCATTATTATGGGAAATTTTACACATGCGTGGCCAAAGCGGAAATGAAAACTTCCCTGACAAAACATATGGGGCCAGTGCCATAAATTCAGTTACTGCCTTACAGGAATAATTAAATGCATAGTAATCTATAAACACAAGCACTCCATTATCTGGTTGATAGTGAGGGAATTTATCGCAGCTTTAACTAATATTTTGTGTGCATATTTTTCTATGTAATTGCAGCTCTTGTCGTCACGCTCCGAGTAAGAACTTAGACGGGGGGAATCGCAAGGAAGCCGGCGGAGGAAACTCAATGCTAAGGTAAGGGGAAACCAAACAAATTTTCAATGTCAATTTGTAGCTGGAATTTATGATAGCCATTGTTTTGTGCGCCAAATATGGCTAACAATTTCACTGAACATGGCCGGCTACTTACGGCCAACTAACTGGCCCAAGACCAGGTTTCATTGTCTCGATTGTGTTGGGCTGCTGCCTTCTATATTTATTTTCCTGAACTTTTTTCGTGTGCCTTGATGTCGTCGGGCCCTGTTCGCGCTCTTGGCCTCGTTATTGTGCCAAATGGCCATAAAAGGTTAATTGGGTCCTTAGGAACTCGGCGGCAACAAATAATGCAGGCATTCCTTAGACTTGGGCGACTGTTTCTTCTACCTAGGCGCGACATAGAAAAATCTTAATTAGTTAATTAAAACAACAAACAAACTGCAGTCGCGACAAGAACTGGTCAACTGCTCTAAAGCTTTTCGCTTTTTTTTTTTAGTTTTATTCTCCTGTCCGGTTTAGGTTTCTGGTGCTCGCTACACTGAAATCAACTTAAAAATATGTTTTTAAATATCTCCATCAACTTATTTTCTGAATTCATTTTTGAAGTTGCTTGTTAAGTGAAGCTGGGCATACTAATCTTGTAGTGTGACCATGTAACCAGGGGAAGTATAGTGTGGCCGTGCTAAAATTATTAAAGGCACTTTTAGATCGGTGATCTAGCAATTTTACATACTGCTCTTGTAGTTAAACAATTATATGAAATAGTTAGATCATACATTTTTTCTCTGTGCTTTTTTCTGCCTTGTTGTCCAAGGGCGGACTGCAAGTAGTTCACTTGGGCTACTGCATAATTCATTCGGTTTTAATGACAACGAGGCGTGGATGCTGGACGTGGATAGAGACACGTTGTCTGGCCATCCATAGATCCATCCTTTCGCTCTCTCAAATCCCTTGAGGTGACATTAAACTATGAAAGGCATTTAGTTTAGCGATTTATATAGGCGACTTTTGACAGTTTTATGTCGCCCGGATCCAGATCCAGATCCAGATACGCGTTGTCTGCCGATAACGAGCTGCTAGCAGCTGAAATGTTCCCCGGGTCCTCGGTTGAATGTGTTGCTGCTGTGCTCCTGCAGTCTCATTAAATGGAGCGGCAAATGTTTATATATATATATATATTTATGTGCGGCAGTATTCGCCCCACAAATACTCGTTATCCTTTGGCCAGCGTCGATGCAATTGCCTGGCAGGGATTTATTTGCTTTTAAGCAGTTTGTAATTGCCATATATCCAACGTGCAAGGAGCGTAATCCACCAGTGAGATGTGTGATGTGTGTGCATCTGTGTGTGTAAGAGAAAATGCTGGAGGGTTCAGGACCCAGGTCCACAGTGAAGACTTTAACTCTCAGGGGATTCCAAATTGATTTCGCCCTAACGAACCGAATTAATACTGCAGTAGTGCAAATAGATTTAATGAGAAACTGGACCTGAGAAGTACATTACCTGGGGCCTATTAGGAGTAAACATATTTTCCAATTAATTTTAATTGGCACTCTCCAGGAATTAAATTTCAATTAAGAAAATTATACCACAAGGAGAATACTAAAACAACTTTGTTAATTAAATTAAATACTTTTATCCTCGATGTTTATATTTGATAAATAAAATAGAATTCTTCATCTGCAACTATTTCGTTAAGAACTTTTTCTAGATTATATTTATTTCTCAAGTTTAGAAATTAAGCTGGGACAATATTCTTTGGCAATAACAAACCAACTTCCTGACAAGTTCAAAGCCCCATCCAATTTCCATAAACTTTTTATGCAATATCATTTATGATCTAATTTGCTTCATCTCCATTTCCCCTTCGTTTGACCTTTGCAAAAAAAAAGAAAATATGTACATATAAAAACTTTGGTTGCGAGCAAATTGTTGGACATGGAAAAGGCAACGGCAAACCTCAGCGAAAAATTCCAACAAATGTTATTTTCAATTTCTTCTAGTTCCACAACTTTTATCCTTTCTTGACCACAAAATGTGGGACCTAATCTGCTGCCGCCGGCCCGGCCGAAATGAGCAGTCAAAAAAAGGACAAAGTGGAAAAAAATATATATAATGGGAGAATGTTATAAGCCTAGTCGGGGAAAAGTGACCGACAGCGTTTAGAGCACGGCAAGAGAAAGAAAAAGGACTCGCCCCCACACATACATAGGGAAAATGAAACCATTTTTGTCATTTGACAGGCAATTTTCAGGCGTAACATTTTCGATTTTTCCTGGACCTCCCGATTTTCATTTTCCGCCACAACGCAACCGAATTATCTGCCCCGAAAAAAAGCAGCAATAAAAAAAAGGGAGAGAAATAAAATATGTCCTGTCCCGTTGGTGACCCCAAAAGAAAATTCTATATAAAAAAAAAATCCCACGATGATAGTTTATACGGCTAAAATCGCTCTGGCTGGGTGCATGTGTGGGCCAAATCTGTTGCCATTTCTCATGTTTCACAAAACATTTTTCCACCATCCGGCCTGCCTGGTGTCCTGCTGCCAATCTGCCCGGGATATTCCCGCTGCCATGGTGTCGAATATTTAATCGAGCTGCCACATTGAAATATATTGAGTGTATTACCGAATTCAGCAGCCGCTCACAACTCAAATCTAGCTCTGGGCTATCATTTGATTAAATCTAAATCTGTTTACGAGCCGTACTTTCCTCGCCGCTTTCCAACGCCCTTTTCCGCCCCTTTTTTTCAGTCAGCAACCGGGGCCGCTGCAAATAATAAATTAATTTCCCTCCGCCCTCACTGGTGTTTTGTTTTTAGTGTTTTTGTTTGCTTTGGGTAAGCCTGAACAAACAGAATTAACGCCGATAACTTTTTGCGTGTGGTTCGTTCTTTTTGACTAGTTGGGCAAACAGTTTTGTTAAATGTTTGTTTGTTAGTGAGTTACTGATAATTTAGAGGGTATATGGGAATGGGCTTTATGAAAAATGTTGCAAAGTCTCTTGCTCTACTTACAAAGGTGCTAATTTTTATCAGTGACATATTAATTAACATGAAATCTTGGAGCCTACACTTTGAAGAAATTTTGTTTGCAATTTACTAAGAAGCACACAATTTTAACACAAGTCGTAAATGTTAAATTACATGTAGGCATGAAGTAACCTTTTTAGTAATTCACCATGGAAATTCTTAGTCGCTTTTAGATTTAATTTGTTAATATAATATTAATTGCTACGACTTTAATATATTGTAAACTCGTTTTGACCTTATTTTCGGAGATCTGTAGTACAGATTCTGAACATGCAACACAATTCTTGGCTTAAGACTGACCAGCTTAATTAAATCTTCAATGTTTCCTGAGCTTAGCAAATATTTGCTTGAGCTGGCCACACTTAAGTCAAGTATGACCTTGCATTTATATACGTTTAAGGCTGATTTGTATTGTTTTTTAGTTTTCTCGTAGGCCTGTTAAGCTTGTTCCTAATATTATTTAAAGTTTAATTCTTTAACGAGTTTTCTTTTTCATTTCCACCTGTACTAATTGGTACTCTCTAGTCTTATACTTTCAAGAGTAAAAAATATTTTAGTTTGTTGGAAATTAGTTTCTTATTCAATTTGGCAAAGTTGACGGTCAAACTGGCCAAGGGCCAAGCGAATTGAAAGCGGCAAAATGCAATTCTCCCTCTGAAGTGCACGAAGAATCAACAAAAATCGAAACTCAAACAAAAGCCGAAAAGGCCGAAAAGCAGGAATAAACTACGTGAAAAAAAAACACAGAAAAAGAAAAAGAACCGTGAAAAACGTGAAGATGCCGCCGAACGGTCAGGTTGAAAAATGGCATGAAATGGAAATGGAAGCGGAGGGCCTCCGGAATGGCTTTGACTTTCGGGCTGAAACTGGCGGAAAAAGGCAAACAAATAAATATTGGGGTCGTGCTATAAAACAGAGGGAAATGCCATGGGGGGGAAGTGGTGGACGCTGCAGGTGGAAAATGCAGGGAAAATGCATGCATATGCAAATGAACAATTGATTTCCTTGCGGCTCATTTCAAGTTATATTCGAATCGAATTCCAAATTAAACTCTTGGCTCTTTCTCGGCTGATTTGTTACATTACATCTACATTTGGCGTACTTTATTTCGACCCCCAAATTAGTTTGTGGTTTTCGGGTTGTTGCTTTTGGCACGGCATTAGACAGCGGAATGCTGACCTTGTTTTCTGGTTGTGCAAGTGCAAGGTCAGCTGAAAAGGCCAATGAAAAAAATGGCCAAAGTGGAATCAGAGCAGAGCATAGAACTTGGTTTTGGTCCATGCGAACCGAGACTGAAGCTGGAGCTGAAGCTGTAGCTGAATCTGTATCTGGGGAATTCTGATTACGTTTCGTCTGAATTCTTCTCTGATTTCATTAGCAGTCTGTGTGTTTTTTCTGCGTTGGTCCAGTCAGCCACCAACAAGTTTGGCAAGTTTCTTTTGGACAGTTTGCCGAATGAATTAGGCAAAAATCTAGCCCAAGTTTTTGACAAGTTTTGATGGCAACAAAGGAAACGATTTGCGGCCAGATTATCAAATCAAGTCCGGCAACGGGCGACGAAGAAATGAGAAAAGAAATAATATGATTTGATTTCTGGTTTTATGTCGATCCGATAATGATGATGATGATGATATCACAACTGATGGGCGGCTGGATTAGGTTCGTTCAACTCAAGAAGCTAGAAGCAATTCTAGCGGTAGTTTGGAAAGAAACTTTCCAAAAACCCTAATTACATTCCATGCAAATTGGCAATAAAGGCTGTTATCCTCAAGAGAGAAAGACGGGAAAGATGGCCATGAATCTTGTCGGTTGGCAATTATTTAATTGCACTTTAATGGCCCCTGCACACTCATCCTGTAATTTATTTTCGAACAATGAAAAGTGCACACAGATGTTAGAGAAAAAGCATTTAATTACATTTTCCACATGTGCGGCGGCGAAAGGCATTTGCGCTGCCCCCGTTTGTCAAATTAAGAGCCATAAAAAATGCGTGGCATGCCACCAATTGTCGGCGGTGTTCGCAAGATCAAGAGCTGGAGCTGAAGCTGAAGCTGGAGCTGGAGCTGGAGCTGGAGGATGCAGCTTGAACTGGTCCTGGACCAACCAGCGAACTGGTTACCTGACTCGCAAATTAACAGTTAAGCGCCAACGGTAAATAATTGTCAAAGACAACAACAACCAGTCCAAAGAGGCTGCCAGCAGAAAGTAAAAAAAAAACAACAACAAAATAAAAAGCACTTCGTGATGCACCGCTCGCAGATGAAGTTGAAGATTGAGATGAAGAAGTCGCGCCGGTTGCATTTGCCATCGCAAATGAGGTTTGACTGGTTTCCGTGACATGAACCAAATGCCCAAAAGGAGTTCTTGCCAGCTAAGGCCAATACAGTAGGCCCTGGCTTAGAGGAAATTAGACAACAGTTGAAAAGTGTGGGAGTTGAAAAAAGGTGTCAAGATCCAGCTACCATTTCATGGCAAATAAATAAATAAGGAAAGTGAGCTCAGTGCTTGACGAAGCATTGTTCAAAACAAATAAACAAATTAGCTTAGAAGTCTTAAAATACAAACAAAATATAACTTTTAACGAGAATGTCAGCACACACAATACGTTGTTGCTATAATACTTTCAGCTTTATTGTTTATAAATCGTTATTGATATTCAATTGTTTAAATTTATATTGCATGCTTGTTTAGTGATTTAAAATCATAAAATATTACGCAAGTATTATTGTTAGCGGTTTGAAATTCCTCTGTTCAAGGTTTCAAATGATTTTCTAACATAAATCAAGTTCCTTTCCACATGTGTTTAAAGAATATATTGAATTTCAACCCTCTATCTCCGAAATTTAATCCCAAGGCACACAAAAATAAAAAGAACACTCAAGGCTAATAAGCATTATTGCATTTAATCCTGATATCTTCTGGCACGGAATCAAGTTGGTTTCGCCGCATCAGAAGCACGGACCAAGTCAAATTCAATTACCATTCGTTGAGATTTCAATTTGCGGGGCTTCGCTGCGATTCTCACTGTACCTGCTCGGAAAGAAGAACCGTGTCTGTCCATCTTGCTGTCTGCAAAACCCATCCAATCCATTCCGTTCCCCTGGTCTGTTTCTTAGACTGGTAATTCTAGTCGCCTTGGCAACTTGGCGCTGCTGGCGGATGTGCAAATATTTTGATTAAATTTTCTCCATGGCAACTTTCTTTCCACGAAGTCAAGCTGCAACTGCAACTGAAGCTGCAGCAGCATCGTAGCAACAGCAGCAGCAGAAGCAGCACTAGCATCACCACCAGCAGCCTCATCATCATCAGTGGCAGTGGCATCCATCTGCCAGCTTTCTGGCTCTGGGGTTCTCAGCCATTTCCACCATTTTCCATCGGCGCTTTCCCACCTCCCCATTTTCAAACACGTTCTGCTGTTGAGTTTCCACTCCTTGAACTTGACTTATAGAGGGACATAATTCCCAAAAATTGCAATGTGAATTTGCTGTGGCAAAAGTTGTTGTTGGGTTAATAAATTATCGATATTAAAGGGAAAATCGATTAAAATAATAATAAAAATAGTAATCCCTTTTTTTCTTTAATAGAAAAGATATTAAATAAATCATTCTAAAATATATATATTGCGAAATAATGAAGGATATTTATTATACGATATTTTCGATAGATTATTTCCAGCGATATTCTCACTGATAGACATTCCTGCTCGATAGGCATCTCTAGCGCAAAGTTCAGGCAAAAGTCTAACCTGACGACTTCATTTCGATGCACTCAAGAACTGAGAACTCATTAGAAACTGAAAACTTTTCATTTGCCAGCGAATGCAAATGAATATTAAACGAGGCAGTTGCCGCTGGCAGGGGAGTGGAGTTCCTTGTGGCTGCGTTTTAATAACTGCGGATTAAGTCTGCATAAATAATAATGATTATAAACTGTGTGAACCGCAGCCAGCGTGAAAATGCACAGCGATTTTTCCCATCGCCCCGGAAAATTCCTTTTCCCGCCCTCGTAAAAGTTTCTGCATAAGAAAATGACAAATGATCGCCGGGCAAAAGTATTCAAAAAGTAGCAAGCAAGCTGAAACCGCGACAATAAACTTTTCTTCTCTTTTCCCCCTTTCTTTCCCCTCTTTTTTTTTGTTGGGTGCAAAGAAAATGCGAAAAATTCTTGGACTTTGTGATGCGTAATTTGAGGTTTCTTATACGCGATTTTCCAGCAGGAAAAGCAGCAGCAGACGGTGCTATTCCTTTACGGCTTTAATTTGCAGTTAAGTGTTCGACGAATTATCTGGGCAATTATTTTCTGAAAGCTCTGATTAATGTGGGCCACAGATAAGGGAAACTAAGGCCGAACTAAAAGCAATTTTCGGAGAACTATTCACGTTCTCCCTCATTCTTTCCCTTTCGATTTATTTGTATCTTATCAGGGCAGAACGAGGCTGAAGTACTAACTAGACTCATCAGGGAACGCACAAATTGGCCGCCTCGCTTATCAGTCAATTAGCCGGGCGATAAGACGCAACACGAAGCAAAAACCCAAGTAGAAGCACAGGTGACGAGGGTGAAGCCAAGACAAGTAGCCTCCAGGGGTTGGGGAAAATTAGAAGGGAAGTATGCCTGTTACCGCCACTTATCAGGTCCACAGGCACTTCCTCTCCGCACTTTTCTATTTCTGTAATTTCGTTCCAGGTTGTTTGTGTTTATCGTTGGAAAATAAGAAAAAATACATAGGTTTTAGTGCATTATCAAGACGGAAATGGGATACTTTTGGGCCTAAAACTAAACCGCAACTCATTAAGTTTCAAGCTACAAACATTACGAAATAGCGTGTAAACTGATAACCATACATTACTGCGTTTTTCTTCGCTTAAACAACAGTAGATGTTCAAGTTCAACGCATAAATATTTATGTTTATGATTGAAACTCTACTTACGAGTGTTCTAAATACTGCAATGAAACGTTTAATGAAGCTAACAGAGAAATAATTGAAAGGGGTAATAATCTGCAGTTTCCATAGATAGCTGGCCACGAAATAAGCACGATTTTACAGCCGTATTTAATCAATGAAAATAGAGGCAGTTTCCGTGGAAAACTCTAATACTCAATCGAACTCTCGCAGTTGTGGGAAAATCGAAATAAATGCGAGCATTAAATACGAATGGGGAATTGTACATATTCCCCAAACGAGAGCCATAAAATATTATGATAACCATGACTACTAACTAGCTGCATTTCAAATTTAAACCAATCCCAATTTCCAAACTCCGATACGCGAAGCAGAAAGCCAGACATTGCGCATTCGCCGCGTGCACCGCAGTCAGACCAATACCGCAACGACAGGCGCGCAGTTTAATTAATAAACAAATTTAAGAGGCAATTGAAAATTGCCACCTCGAATTTATCATCCGTCACACTCGTCACACACACAAGTCATCAATTATAAGTTGTCGGGAATTCAATCTAATGATAAGCGAACCTGAAGAGACTGAAACCAGACGGGTGCTTGCATTTGATAAATACTAAATTTGGTAGCGGTTGAAATTGATGAAAAGTGTCAGCAATTATCGTAGATTTTTGGCTCGTTCCGAAATAATAATTGCGAATGTCAACATTGGGTTTTTCGGGGATATGCCCTACCCTTCCTCCGCCTGACCTGTCTGCCAACTTTAATCGCTCTATTTTGCCCGGACAAACTTCGGTTTTGTGTGTGAGTTGCTGTTTTACAGCTGACTGAGGACATGACATGGCTGGTAACAAGCCGGGGCTGGCGAGACTCCCCCGCTTCCCTATTGTTTTCAATTTATAAGCGCATACAACGGAAATTGCCAACATAGCATAGGGAAAATCAGAGGCGGGGGATGAGGTGGTGGCCTGGATGGCACTTGAACCCAACGAGCCATAACAAAAGGCACACGAAGTAATTAACTTGTATTTATTGTATGCACACATAGTTGCCAGCGTTGGTTTGCTGTGCAGAAAATCAGAGCTCCGGGGGGGCTCTGTAGCTCTCCCTCCACATTCCCTCTAATTGATAAGCTCGCAAGTTGGTTTGGCCCTCGATCCCAGGGCTTTTCCAGGCTTCCCTCGGGGCTTTCCACTTGCCACTGGGTCCATTATGTGCACTCGATTACTTGGGAGCGTCAGAACTGCAGCAGTAGCCCGGTCAAGGAGCCTTGAATGAGTTGCGATCACGGCCCCGGCTAATGTTTATTAATTTTCATTTTCTTTCACACACACACATTTTCCCTAATAGACTGGCGCACTCGGTTGGCTGGCCAAGGCAATGAAAAAAAAAAAAAATATATTGCAAATTGCCTTGGCTACCGGGGATACACATGGCAAATTTTCCACACAACATGTTTATTGGGGAAACTTTAGTTTTTATAAGTTAAAAAAGAAAGAAATTTTGGATTCCCTTTGAATACTTTATCTTATCTTAAATGTCTAAATTGAAACCGATGTGATGTTAATAGTGACATCACTTAAAAAGAAAGGAATTTCCCTGTTTAGTTTCACTTATTTATAGTCTTATCTGGGGCAGCCTTATCTATTTTAGTACGATTTATTTATGAAAATAAACTCACTTAAAAGTTGTTTAGTTAATTTTCTATTAACACATTTGCCTAGAAAATTGTACTAATTGAAAATCTGTTGGTTAAGTGGATTATGGCAAACCAAAATTCAGCGCCCAAACGTTGACAGGGTCAGGGATTAGTCCTGGGACTAATTCACTGGAAACCAGTATCAAACGCAACCTCAAAACATTTGCCATTCACATAACCCACTCCGCAGGCAGTTGGCTCGCTAATTGGATTAGCATCGAAGGGTATTCAACTGCGGTTAGGTTGGCAAGGGAACCACAATTTCTTGTTTTCTGTTTCTTCCGCGGATGGTGGATGCGCTGCGCCAACCTGACACGCAACTTTGCTCTCTGTGGGGCAGCCACTTGGGCTCCGCACTATAAGCCACTCTATAAAGGCACTGCAAAAAAAACTATATAAAATATAATGCTATTAGTAAATACTAATACTTAAAATTCTATTTTATATTTATATGCAAGTATAAAAAGATTTGTGAGTAAAGCATGGGAATCCCTGCTAATAATTATTCTGCAAATGTAATATATTTTTCCGCTCAGTGGCTGGGCCTGCTTTGGGCATGGTCTCCACTTCGCCGCAAGCCGAACTCTGTCCCGTTCTGTTTCGCTGGCTTGGGGCTCAAGTGGCGTGTCCATGTCATTTACCTGGCAGCCACTCAAGTGGCTGCGGCAACGGGGCGTATGGGCGATGGCGGGGTGCTGCGGGATCGGTACAAAGTTCTGATGCGGTTTTTGCTGCAATTATATAATATTGACATTAGTTGCATGTTGCCTGTCGCTTTATGTTTGTACCGAGCGGCCGGAGATTGAAAGAGCTGCTTCGAGCTTAATTGCATCTTCAGTGGCTTCGGTGGCAACGCAAAGACGGAGATAAAGATGCGGCAGCCGCTGCTTCATCAGCAGAAATCAAAAATCAATATTATCTTTAATGGCTCAATTATTTGATTTGCTTTTCAATTTAATGGCTTAATGCCTGAGATTAATTGCACTCACCTGCCCTTGTATTGCCGCTTAACCTTTCAAGATTCTAGCCCACCGAGACTCACGAGTATCTTTGCATATCCCATCCACAGAATCCAGCCGCCCTTCAAGCCGTTTCACACACATATCCAGGCAGCTCAGACTGACTGACAGCCGCAGACGGCTGCAGACCATATACGATATCTTCCAAGAGGACAAGGGGCATATCAGGAGGAGAGAGGCAAGGCGAGAACGATTGGAAAACGAGAAAAACATATCCTGCATCATAAATCATTGCCAGGCTTTGATTAATGTTGCGTATACGCAATGTGGGCCTCTAAGTGAAAGCTCAAAGAGAGAGTAAGACATTAGCACCTTCTGGGAACTAACAACATCATCATCATCACCGTCGTCGTCGTCGTCGTCGTCGTCGGCATTCAATAGCAACCACAAATCCTACAAACCAAAGATGGCCTTCATCTGGCGGCGACGTTCCACGACGATTGTGAAGCTGGTCTTCTTTCTGCTGGCCATCTGGTTCTGCATAGCCTTCCTGGTCTACACGGACGACACCCGGCGGAGAGCCTCCCAGGAGGGGGGCGGCAGTGCGGCGGGCAGTGCCCTTGGTGGAGGCGGCGGTGCCGGAGCCGGAGCAGGAGGACTAGGCGATCCCATTGCCTTGGCTCTAAGGAACGAGCCCGGCGGCGAGGACCTCGGCATCAATGGGAATGTCATCGGTGGCTCTGAAGGAAGACACAAGCCTGCCCGTGACGAGGCCGACATTCCGCCCACAGTGGGCAAGCACAGGGAGGACCACCTGGCGGAAAAGCTGCGCAAGAGGGCCCAGGAGCACCAGAAGGCCAAGCCCGTAGAAGGTGAGTCATCTGCCTCGATTTAATGGCATATTAATTGCATTTATTCGTTAAAGCGGATGGAGCTATAATGAGTGATAATTAAAGTCGAGAAAAAGTGCGGACTAGAAGTATTTAAGCTCGGGAATTTGTAAGCAATTATATAGTCCTTTTGGTTGGCTAATATAAAGAAGAAAGTAACCGAAGCAAGTCCTTAGCATACCTTTCTCGTACCTTAATTAGTTAGCTTAGATTTGTAGGGAGAATTATGATATTTTGATCAAATAAAAGACTTCAGTAATTTATAATTGGGTAAAATGGCTTGTTTTTTATAATACAGACTCTGAACTTTATTTATTAATTAGATAATTCACTTAACTTAAATCCATTTTAAAATTCCCAATGGAAGTTTAACAAAAGACATTACATTTAATTGTATTTCGTTACTCTTTCTATTATAATCTTGTATAAAATATGCATAAACAAGCTTTTTAAATCCTATTTACCTAATGACCTTAGCTCTAAAGATTTTCCACCTAGATTTTCCCTAACACATATTTTGTAAAGGAATTCTTAACAAAAGGCAACATTTTCTCCAAGAATTCTCGCTGGTTTCCTCTCGATGCTGCACATTCTTGGCCCATTAGTGCCCAGTGCACTTTGCATATCGGAATCCCTCTGTTCTGTGTCCAACAATAAGCATTTATATTGAAATCAGTTGCACATTTATTTCCGACTCAAAGCCCCTCCAATCGCCCCGATTTTCCCCGCCTCTCGCCAAGCTATTCAGCTGGCGTTTTCCGCTCTTGTTATCGACGCTTGCAAATCTATTTTTCTTTATAGATCCACCCGCCAACCCCTCTCTCTTTTGGCATCCATGAGCGGGGTTTTTTGCACTTCATTTCCACGCAATCGCTTGCAACTAATTCCCATCAATTCAATGCACACGCAAAATCCCCACCACCCCGCGTTGATTTTATTCCTCGCATTCCTGCCACCCATTTTCCTGCAGTCTGGTTCTCGCCGGTGCTCCTCGCAGTAGTTTACGGTCACACATCCTCAATCCTTGTTTGGGGAGATTGCATTTTGGGTCACCAGCCCGATCCGGTGGAAGACGTTGCGAACCAAAACGGGGATAATAACACATATTGCTTTCCTGTGTTCGCTTTTCTCCACTCTTTGGGCGGAAAACTGGCTGTTGTTGGTGGTGCTGCTGCTGCTGTCACACTTCCTCCTTTCGGCCACCGCCTTTGTGCCTTTTAAGAAAATTTCTAACAAGTTTTACAACAATATCGAAGATGCCAGCGGCAAGCACTAACAACCCAACAACGCAGACAACAACATACAGCACTTAACAACTCGGGTTTTGCTGCCAAACAGCATTTTCAATGTCAGCGTGGGGAAAGAAGAGGGACCGAGAGGGGGACCTGCTCACACTCGGAGATAGATATTCGCATTAAGGCTGGCAGAAATAATGTTACTTACTAATCAAGTCAAGGCTTAGAGGAGCCGGCCCTGCGATTTTTACTCAATGGACACTTGACTGGCCGCCCAGGCAAATCAATGAAGCCAGACCGAAGCCAACCAGCCATGAATTTCAGGGGGCTCTGGGTAATGGCAATTGCATGGGGCCTAAGCTGCACTGAACAAAAAAACATATGAATTTTAAGCTAAGCTTGAGATGAAAACCAGGAGAACTAGGATTACTTTTAAATCAAAAGAGATATTACTTTACAAATTTATATAGAGCTTATTGTAAGCTTCTTGTACACTATAGAGTATGTATTCTCTTCTGTATGCTCTCTATTATAGTATTATAATACTCTAGTATTATAGCCTTACAAGAACTAAACGTTCTCAGATAAATTCCTTACCTTTCGCTCAGTGACGGGGTCTTGTAGCTTCCTGTACGAAAGACCTTCCTTCATCTATTGCCTCGCATGTGGAACAAGCATTTAAGATTGCATCAGCATGTGGTCGGTCAGTGGGGGGAATAAAGAAAAAAAAAAAAAAATAGGGAGAAACAAGGTGGATAGCTGGGAGATCTAGTCTTCCCGGCAGACAATGCACGTATTTGCAATTTCGCATATCATGTTTGCATCTCTCGCTCCTCGCTGCTCCTTCATCACGGTCCCCTGTCCCTCCATCATCATCATCATCATCTTCCTTGGCATTGTCATGGGGCAGCAGCATCTGCTCATCAGCGTTGAGGTGGCAAAGCTACAAGTTGGTCCCGATCCTTGGCAGCAGCCGCCGCCAGTCTGTGAATCTGCAACAATCGGAGGCTTTGGAGGCATCAGCAGCTGCCCCATGGCGTCAAAATTGTGTGCAAGCCTACAAACGTTTACCAACACTCCGAAGAAAAAGGGCGACCTATTGATTTTCAGGCACAGTGGCACAGAAAATATGTTTATAAAGGGATGTAGCAAAGAATTATCAATAATTATTTATACATATAACATTTTTGTTTTTCATATTAGGTTTGTAAGATAACCATGACGCAGGTTTTAGCAAATTTCATATAATCTTATGATATACATACTCTTGAGGCAATATTTTATAAAATTATCTTGTTAGGGTTACCCTAAAGATACCCTCAGACTAATGTCATACCCATACATATATTATGTGTAGAAAAGCCTTCTATAAGTAAAAATAGATTCCGTTTATTTTTTAAGAGTCTTCAATGGTTGAAGTTCTTTTAAATTATATAACCCATCCCATGAAATGGTAATGGGTTATATTCCAAACATGTTTCCACACCGATATTTTGCATGTGATGGAACCCCTTCCCATTTATTTTAATCTTCTGCAGACTTTCTAGACAGCAACCCATTAAGTTTATTTTATGGGTCTGGAATGAGATAATGCTTTTAAATTCATTTTTAACTTCGGCCATATACTAGAATTTATAACTGCTTGGGGTTAGAGGCAGTCCGGTGAAGGTTTTGGTCTTAAATAGATCATCCTTTCCCAGGCTGTAGCTGCTTAAGATTTTATGGCCCGTCTCTCGACGGGGGGCTACTGGTGTGTGTGACCACGGTGGCATACTCCTCCATGTGAGCTCGTCTACAGTTGCCCTTACAGTTTCTCCGGAGTTCGGACTGTGTTCATAGCTGGTAATTAGTGTTGTTGTACTTATTGGCTCTGGCCTTGGGGCGCGTTACCACAGCCGAAATGGCTAAAATGGGTAGAGTCTCCGAAGAGCGGAGAGAGCGTGGCTGCAACACGACGTTTATCGCGCGTTCGCATCGCGTTCTTAAGGCAACTAAGCCCCAATTCCCCCCACTTTGTATGGGCTCCACACTATATAATGCAGAGCACTGAACAAAATACTTCTTTCTTTTCAAATTTTAATATTATATATTTTAAGATTATTAAAAGACTTCGCTTTATACTATGATCGAATAAATTAAATATTAGTAGCCGCTTAATAAGCAGTAACGTTAAAATACAAATCATTTAGTAGATTTTTGGTCAGTGTAGTGAAACCTGCCCTCTGGCCATGTTATCTTGATCGTTGGCCACCTTTTCCCTTCCGATCTCCGCGACTTTGGTGCCTACTCTTCATATATGCATAATTCTTGTTTTTACAATTTAGCAGCGATAATGATTTTATATATACATGGCAATATGGTTACGCCCCCTTTGGGCCAGATTGATTTGCCTGCTTTGTCCGTCTGACGTTCTGTTTTCTCCTTTTCTTTTTTTTTTTCCTTCTCTCTGGCTTTAATCAATGCTAATCCCAGGGCTAGATTCGTTTTTGTTGTTCGCATGTCTATTGCTATTTATCGCCCACACGCAGGATATATGGTATTATGGATATGAGCGAGGGACATGGGAAAGCCCCCGCCTTCTCGTTGGCGGGAAATCTTCCGATATTCTGCGAAATAACGGCACTTTGCCATATTATGTTACTTTTATGCGGCAAACATGATGATGAAACATGCACGCAGCCCAGCAGGCTAACAGCCAGATATGTCAGCTGCCTTCCGTTCACACACACAAAGGTATTTGTCATGCGGCCACGCCCCCCCTCCTTCCTTGGCAGGATACAAGCGCAGAGTAGCGGAGTATCCTCCGCCTCCCATTTTCCACCTGCTGTCGCTGTCTATAACAAAACATTTATAGCTTCCTGTCACGCTCAGGCGTGTCCCTCGAGTTCTGTTCGCTGCGATTGTCTCCCTTTGTCTTCGCAGTGAGGCTCTCTCTCTCTCTCATCCCCCCTGGCGCCCGCCCCTGTAACGTAACTTTTAGCCCCCCACCCGCTCCCTTTTTTGGTGCTAGATGCCAGCAAATGGAAATATAACGCATACGCAGCGTGGAAACTTGACAAATATTGTCAATTTCGATTTCCTAAATGCACAAAAGTTGAAGGTGAATCGATATGAAAGTTGAGAGCAAAAAGTTGACAGCTGAATGATCAATTATCACTTAAGTTGATTATATTTGGAAATACTAAAGAATATCTCAAGATTGGGAGGTATTTCTTATATATTTTTATTAAATCCTTACATTAAGCTTTTGTAGGAAGGAATAAGTGAGGTAATATGATTTATATTTGGGAAGCATAAATCAGTTTGGTAAAATGCAACAAACTGTTGATAAAGTAAAAGAAAACGTATGAAGAAGTTCCTAGAATATTAAAATTAACTACAATTTCCAGTAGGTAAGAAATTCCTAAATCAGAAAATATATATTTATCAGCTTACTTTGTATTCAAAGGGATATATGTAATTGATTTATGAATTACATTTTAAGCTCTTTAAAAGGGAATATAAATTCCGATTTTAGAGGCCTGTAAATAACTTATTCCCGTGGCGGAAATTATCTGGGATTTATAGCGTTTCACATAATGTACAACTTTGTTGTGGACTCACCTTTGTCCAAAAGGGCGTGACCATAATTGGGTTACCTCGACGGGAACTCATCGGGAAGAGGGAAGAGGAGGGACTGCGATAAAAGGGAAGCGGGAGCGGAGCATCGCCGCTGGGCCGGAATCATTAATATCGAAAGAGGCCATAAATATGCTACAGTGAATCAATAAAAGACATAAAATCCAGTTACAGGCCCCTGCCCGCCTCCCTGCCCCTTTATTTATTCCTTTTTTATTGTTTTTTATTATGATGATGATGCGTGTGCAGGCGCAGCATGCAAAAAAGTTCATTACAAACGGGATGTGAGGATGTGGGGGCTGTAAGGATGGGTTAAAGGACAAAGGAAGCAGGACGCAGGACTAGACGGGACTAAGGATGGAAGGAGTGAGAACCGAAAAACTCGACTTGGCACACGCGTGAATATTTCCGCAATGAAGTTGTAACTACGGCAACCGGGGACAAATCATAAAATTTATGAGTTCCCCAGTCGTTGTCCACCCCTCCCTGCCCTTTCAAGGCGCCGCCTCTGGGCAATTTAATGGTTTTTCTCGTATTTTCCATTTTTGTGCGAACAAATTTATTGTCGGCTGATTGGCCTCTTGGTTAGGCTCCTCCTCCCTCCCTCATCCCGCAATCCGGGCTAACATAATGCGGTTGGGATCCGATCCCCTCTACGTTCCGCTCCTCCTGTTGGACATTCCACTCATCCTGCTTATTTCCTAGCCTTTTAAGGCTTTTTATTTTTGCCAGCTAGCTTTTTATGCTTATTGAAATTGAAATGATTGTGGTAATTGAAATGTTTTTGCATGGCTGGAAGTTGACCAAATGGAATGGGAATGAGTCCTATGAATTGGACAGAAATATGCTGCCCAAATTGGGAAAGGAATGAGGCGGAAGGTTGACAGAGAGAGAGAAAGAACCAGAGAAAGAAACCAGTTAGTAAAGCCGAGGCCCTTAAGTTTTTTTATAGACTTTTAATTGGACCGGTTCAGTTTGAAACTTATGTGCCAAAACTTCAGGAGAATCAATGGTTTCGAGCTGGAATGGGTTTTAGAAATGGAATTTCCTTTTGTTTTAAACAACAAGGTTTTATGGGGAAGAATAATCAATTTGCTACATTTAGGCCTTCTGTCTTAAATCAGTTTTAAAAGAGCAAAAGGTTTCTACAATTTCGTTGTATAAAAACCCTGTAGGAAATTATTAAGTATTAATACACATTTGAGACTAAATTCGATTTCCTTTTAAAATTTGCAACATAACTTTCCCTTAATTCCTCTTAATCCCAATGAAATTAGAAAACCTCTACCTCAAAGTTGATGGAACACTTTTAATTAAATTCCTAATCCCCCTAAGCGCCGACTAAGGTTGTGTTTGCATGTCATTCCTGAAGAAATTTCCATTAATGTTGTCCTGTTTTTCGGGAGGACAACAACGAACGACAGGACTGGCATTCAGGCGATGCCCAATAAGTGTCACTTGTGGCTGACAAATCGCATAAAAAGCAGTAGCAGAAGCACAAATATAGAACAGGATACTGGGGTATTGTAGGGGAAGAATCTGGAGACAGCTGAGAGAACAGGAGAATTCATATTTCCATGCAAATGCAAATAACAAAATAATCAAATGCACAGCGCACAGCAAGGACACAAACGCTGACGGCACAGGACACAGGACACATGTGAGCGTGTGTGTGGGGGTGGGGTGTGAAAATGGGACTAGGAGGAGGAAATTTGCAAGGCAAACGATTTTTCATGACCCTGTGAAGAGCAGCATCTCTGACGATGGCAACTTTTCATGTGCAATGTACCGGCACCTGAGGAGTGGGGAGTTTATGTGTTTGTGTGTGTTTGCAAACTATGTATTTTGTCGTAAATTTCACGCACAACAAAGCTTTATCTTCATCCCGTTCACCTTTGGCTCACAATTTCGGGGCAAATATAATGTAATGTTGTCGCTTACCTACCATTTTCCATTTTTCCAGATACTAAAAAAGTGATTGATCCGCCCGGTGACATTGAGGACAATCCCGGCGAGATGGGAAAGCCGGTGAAACTGCCCAAGGACATGTCCGAGGATATGAAGAAGGCGGTGGACGATGGCTGGACCAAGAACGCCTTCAATCAGTACGTTTCCGATCTGATCTCAGTGCATCGAACTCTGCCAGATCCCCGGGATGCATGGTGCAAGGACTCGGCACAGTACTTGACCGATTTGCCCAAGACCGATGTCATTATCTGTTTCCACAACGAAGCCTGGACGGTGCTGCTGCGAACCGTGCATTCGGTGTTGGACAGATCTCCGGAGCATTTGCTGGGCAAGATTATACTCGTAGACGATTACAGCGATATGCGTGAGTTTTCCTTTTGTTTTTCCTTTCATTTTCCCGTGATTTTAATAACCTAATTACCCTAATTTGCAGCTCACTTGAAGAAGCAATTAGAGGATTACTTTAAGCCGTATCCCAAGGTCCAGATTATTAGGGGCCAGAAGCGAGAGGGCCTAATCAGAGCCCGAATTTTGGGGGCCAATCATGCCAAGTCCGCTGTACTCACTTATTTGGATTCCCACTGCGAGTGCACAGAAGGTGAGTTTAATTGAATTAAATATGCAAAATGCCCAAAAGTATACCAAACTTTTTTTTCGGCTGAAAACTCGGCTTTCAGTTTGCCATATTGGCCATATGCTAATTGGGCAAATAAAGCTGCAAATTCGCTCTTAATTGACTTACCAACTTTTGTTAGTCACTTTCCTCATGGGGGGGAGGGATCATAAAAAATGCAGGCAAATATAAATATTTTAATTTATGCCAGCGACGATAAACCGAAATCAAATGGCAGCTTTTAATGGCATTCGTTCGTTCGTTCGTTCGTTTGGCTAACTGAGATTTTTCCCTAGCTCGGGTTCTCGTATCTCGTTTATGGTCGAGTGTAATGTTCTTGGTAATACTCAATTCTGATGGCCATCAAAGCAAATCCGTTGGGCCGAAAACGATGCCAATAAAACAAGGAGCGTCAGGCCTAGAAAAAATCACTTAATCTGCGGCATTAGGCCCGGCTCTGTTTTCTGCTTTTCTGATTCGCCTTTCCGGTACTGACTGTTTCCTTTATTAAGCTGGCGAAGCTGACGATATGCAAACCTACGAAAAAGGCAATCAATTTAGTTTATTGGGAAACTTGGCAAAAAGTACACAAAGTAAAGTCAAGGAGAAAGAATATATTCACAAGGAAACTTTAGTGAATGATTGGACTGGAGAAGCAATTTAATTATTCAACTACATGAATATTGTATTGATTTTTAGTTATTAGTTTATGAAGCTCGGTAAAAGTGTGGCTTGTTTATATTTTATATTACACCAAAAAAGATGCTCTTTATTAAGAAATAGAAACACTTTGTTTGCAGTGCTGTTAGACACTTTCATCAATTGCGTTTGAGGAAATTTAAGGAACCTATTCAGTATATTAAAAGATGTATTCCCCTACAGGCTGGCTGGAACCGCTCTTGGATCGAATTGCTCGCAATTCCACCACCGTTGTGTGCCCGGTGATAGATGTTATCAGTGACGAGACCATGGAGTATCACTATCGGGACTCCACCGGCGTCAATGTCGGAGGCTTTGATTGGAACCTACAGTTCAGCTGGCATCCTGTGCCCGAACGTGAAAGGAAGCGTCATAATGTAAGTCCATTCAAATAATTTTTCAAAGCAAACAAACACTTCTAGAATCTATGTATATATATTATATATATAATATACATAACCCCCCAAAATGTCCAAAATGTGCGGTTAACTTAAGCACACCCGGGTATTTATACCGACTTGTGTGTGTGCTTGTGTGTATTTGGCTTTAGTTATGTTTGTTTAACGCCGCGGTTACCATGGCTATATGGGATACCGTGACTTTGGTTTGTAACCCCATTCGGCGGAGGTTTTCGCCCCAATGGAACGCCGAAAACATGAAGCCGCTTAAAGCGCCTGAACGTGACTACAGAAACTGAATGTTTGCCGTGAAAAGGGAATGTGCGCGCCTGTCAATACAAATACACACACAAACACACACACATTCAGGGCAGGAGTTTTCCGGCGGGGTAAGGGAAGGAAGGAAGCGGCAGGCAAACACTCGTTCTCACGTACAGGCCACAAAAGTGTCGTTTGCAGTATGAGCTATTAGAACTAAGAGTCGTTTCCCGCGCGATGAGATGAGCTTGCAAATTTATGCTCAAGTTGGGACGAAGTTAAAGCCAAAGTTATAGCCTTGGTTAGTTTTAGTAGCCGGCCGCAAGAATATCCAGAATATTTAAAGAGGCATGAATGCGATAAACATAAAAAACGAACAGATACTTAAGTTTTATAGTAGGAAAAGATGGTATTATGCATTAAGAATAACGTTGGCTGGGATAAGTGGAATTTTCAAGGTACATTTTACCATTTTCCTTGGGTAAAAGTAATAAATTTCATTGATAAAAAGTTATATCAGGTTGAATCTTAGCCTATCTTGTTATTATAATTGATATAAGGGTATCCATTTACTTCTGCTAAGCTGTTTTCTTTTTATAAATACAGAAGAATTCAAGAGCTTTTCCTTCATTTAAGTAAAAGTTTAAATTATCCCTCTCACACTTTTCAAATATGCACTTAATCCTGCCAACACGTTTGGTAGTTTTATGACCGCCTGTGCTCAACACGTACAAACTTTTCCCATACACTGACAAGCAATTAGATACTCCCGCACACACACACGTGCCAAATCGGGGATGGGGAAAAGGGTTTTCCGGCGAGAAAATCGTGTTCGGCAGAAGCAGAGACAAAGAGACAGGCAGGCTCCACAAATGGACATTCGAAACTGTCGAGGGGTTTTCCAATTCGCCGACAGCTGCCGCTATCTCTGTGTGAATCGTGGAAAACTACTACTTGGCTGAGCCATTTTCCGCTTTTCACCTAGATCCTCTGCTTCCTTCTTGGAATGAAATGCAATCGAGTCCTCTTCCGTTTCGCTATTTGTTTTACGTTTTAATTAAAAGTTCATAATTACACCGTTCTCCGGGCAATTCTCGGTGTGAATTGCCTTAATTCGTGTACATTTATTACACATGCGATATATTACGTATACGCCACAAATTGCAGATGGCTGAGGCGAAGTGGAAACGCAGAAATGCAGAAAAGCGGGCCATGACACTGCAATTAAAAGCCAAAAATGTTAACAGCACATTTTCGCCGGCTGTTTGTGCTTCTGTTGCATTGCCTTTTTGCGGCGTAAATATCTCGCATAATTGTTTTTACAAGCGCCGAGGGGATTTATGGCAGCACTCTTGCCGAAAAATCCTCGCTAAAGGCCGCACGGCCGCTGCAAATTGTTGCCGCTTCCTGGCAACATGCGGCATGGCGTGGCGCTGGTAAATCCTGGCTCCCAAAGCCTGTCTCCATCCTCGCGTCGCCTCAAGTTGCACTTAGCAGCTAAATCAAGTAAAGCATTTCCTGCCTGCAACAACATTGGCAATTTGCCGACTCTCGAAAAGGCGGAAGGCAACTGCTGCTGGAACCCATAAATGTAGCTTTTCCCCGGGTTTCCCCCTCCCCCCACACACATGAATGTGTGTGCGTGGTGGGAACAGATAATGGCCGACGCGGAGAATTTTCTGTTTCTCCAGCGAAATTGTGTAAAGTTTTGCCAAGGATATATGTTTAAGGAGTTTTCCACTGCCTTAACTTAAAGTGTAAGTTATTTGTTAGATTAGTTTGTAAAATAAATAAACTAAAAGGTAATTACTAACAATTCAAGTTTAATAACTTTATAATTTCATTTCGAAAAGATTATATATTTAATTGAAATAGTTTTCGCATTATTAAAGGCTTTAAAGTTTGGTTTGCACAATGGGATGCTTCTACCCCGTAACTAGGCAAACGATTATTAATTTCTAATATCTGTTTGAGTTATGCCATGCCAGGTGGCATAAACAAAGCTCAACAGTCGGCGACAAGCTCAAGTATATATACTCATCCCCCTTTCGGGGGTTCGGGGGATGTTCAGCTGCCGGGCACAGCTGTTGACAGTCCCAAAGCTGCCTGAACGAAAATCCGCCCGGCAACTTCTGATGTCTGTCCAAAGTTGCTTAACTTGTTACGAGTTGGCAGCAGCAGCAGAAGCACAGCAGCAGCAGCAGCAACAATAATATTCCTAGCAGGGGGAATCAAAAATACATATTCGTTATGGGCAATGCCATTTCCCCTGCACTTAAAGTTGCTACTTCAGCTTTTGTTTGTATTTCCTTGGTGGATGCTGCCTCTGCCACTGCTGCTCCAAGGTAAAAGTTGTGCTCCTTTCAGCCGGGATACATTTATTTTTATTTTCCTGCAAAAATTCCTGAAAATGCAGAAGCTGGGGATTTCGGCTAATGGCTTTGCAACTGCCAAGCAGTGAGACTCCTGCCGCTCCTTCCTCTCTCTCCTGCCGAATTAATCAAATCGAGTTTTGAAAAGGAAAAAATCCGTTAAGCAAATCTTTGACAGTTAATCATTTTAAACAACTTAATTCTACTTTGAAAGCTGTGCTTTATGTTATCGGGATATAAACCTGGCACGGCCAAGGCAATATGAAAATTTTAATATTTAAGAAAGCCCCGGCAAATATCATAAAACCTAATTTGATTCGTTTGCACAACACACCGCAGGCTGCAAAAATATAAATATATATATATATCGCGTGTGTGTGTGTGTGGCAAAGCGGTGAAAACTAATCCCCGCAAAGAGGAAAAAAATCTCGAATAAAACTACGAGCACAAACAAATTCATACAGAGCGCAGAGCGGATCCCTGCGGGCAGGCTGTGGCTGTGGCTGGGGAATATTTGCCGGCTGTGGAGGGCGTTGATACACTAATCCAATTATTTGAGTATAAAGAGTAGCAGCAGCAAGCAGTATAGCGACTAAGGCACGAAATTATTCGATAGCGGCGGCACGGGCGTATGCGCAATATGCGTGCTCCAGCAGCCAAAGGCACACAACGAGCCCGAGCACTCATACGCAATGTTGGCCAAAGCGTTTAACTATACATAGAGAGGGCAAATATACATAAAGAAGAGTGCCTGAAGTGCCAAATCCCCGCAGCACGCGCTCCCCCAATCCTGCCCCGTAGCATCCTTAAATGGAATATCCTTGTGTTTTGGGGAATGGGGGGAAATGGCAACGAAATACAGTTGAACTTTGGTAACAGGAATTCCAGTTGCTGTAGCTTGATTGAAATTGATTAGCCTCGGCGTTGCAGCAACTTGTAGCTTCTCGTTATTAAATGTTTCGTTGAAACAAATACTAAATACTACTTAAGTTGTTAATTTATTAAAGTGTATACAGTGGTAGGGTACTGTCTTCAAGTGAAGAAGAGAAAGAAGAGTGTTAAAGAAGCTAGTGATTTGATATTTCCCAAAATCTAAAGACTTATTTACTAATTATATTGATTTACTCTTAACTAAAAGCCTTTTAAAAGTATCATATATAAAGTAATTCAATCTTCTTATATTTTGTTATATTTTTTCCAACAGTGTAAATGTTCGCCCCGGGGAAGTTCGACTGTAAATAGAAAATTGTGGGCAAAGTTTACCTTTAAAAATTGTTTAGGCTGTCGTCGTCGCTTCTCGGATCCTATTCCAACCTGGCATATATACACACACATATATATATATGCATGTGTAATGGGGCCTGTGCGAATAGGTAAATGCTTTCTAATATCCTTGGAGAAGGGGCAACATAGAGGGGGAGAAGGACGAATAGAGATAGAGCCGCTCTCATCCCGGCCATTGCACGTTTCATTTCACTTCTTTCGTAGCCGCTTTATTCCATTCGGATTGCCTGTGCGTACAGCATGTGGTTGTTGTTCCCTTCGAGGGCCTTTTTATGCCTTTGTCTGGCATTTGTTGTAGTTGTGAAATCGTGCATAACACCGAGTTGGTCCTATAGAACGTTCTGGGGTTCGATGCCGTCGCACTCTCGTGTATGTGTGTGCTGCGTATGCGAAATTTCCAACGTTTTTCGCTCCAATGACAAATGTTGAGTAGTCAATTCGGTGCTTTCGTTGCCGGCTTTTCGGGCTTCCAGCCACTCTCTGGTCTGGTCTGGCCGCTTTAATGATGAAGCCCATTACGTATTTTCTGTCAAAGTCAATTGGATTTCGCCTATTCATCAGAGCACGAAGCCCGAGGCGCAGAGCAGTCACAGCGAATGCCTAAATATTCCCGCGGGAGAAGGCGGCTTGCGATTGTGTTATTCATGAACACAGGGGGGGGGGGGTTGAAGTCCTGAAATTAATGTCGAACATGCATGGCAATCGATATATGAAAGCATCGGGGAAAAAAATGGGAAACAAGTCGAATTATGTGCAGAATTTATATGAATTTGTATAATGTGCTAAGCTTTTTGCTAAACAAAACAGTAGATGCCAGAAAATGAGATTTATAAAAGTACAAAATGTATTCTTGAAGAGGGAAACCCTAAGGATATGTAGGCCACATAAATATTATTGATTTTTTGTGTAGATTTATGAACTTACTTCCTATCTATATATCCTTTTATTTCCATGAACCTTTGTTGCTAAATCACCCTGTAAACGCACACTCCCTGATAATTAGAACCAATTACCCCAATAACATTTCTTTAATGTCCAATCAAGCTCAATTTCCGCCATTAATTCGAGCAATTATTCGAGATATGTTCTAAGGTTCATTCTTTATGACATTACAAAAATGGATAGGAATTATTTCAGCGATAAGGCATAACGTTTCACATGGTCAATAATAAACACATATCAGATGGGTGTCCGCTTAGTTGGTCAGACGGTACTTGACCGCCCTCAGGATAGGGTACTTCTCCGTGGTGCAGAGTCCACGGAAGTCATCGTAGGACAGGTCGAAGAGGGCCACTCCACCCAGGTTGTTCTGGCGCACATATCCTGCCTTATCGGCGGCGGTGTCCGGATCCTCGAAGCTCACCCAGATGCCATTGTCACCCTTCTTGTCGGCGGCCCTGTAGGCATACGAACCGAAACGCTTGGCGGGATCCTGAACCTTGGTTAGCGGGGCATTGGCACCCTTGGAGTAGGCATTGTCCTTGTTGGGCAGCAGGGCACACACCTCCGGCCAGCTGTAGATACCGTGCACCTGAGTGTTGCCACCCACTGGTGCCTCATCCTTGACATTGGAAACTGGCGGCAGTCCGGTTTCACCGGAATCATCGGTCAGCTTCCAGGGACGGCCATAGGTGGCCACGCCCACATTGATCTTGGTGCCGGGACAGCTGTTGCGGAGCCAGTACTTCACCTGGGCGTCCACATTGAACTCGGGATTGCGATCGCTCAGCTCGTAGGTTGGGGCAGTGAAGTCGGCCAGCTCGGGATTGCGCTGGGGGGTGAAGAAATCAAAGGTTCCCAAGTTCACAAAGTCCAGGTAGTTGATGACAGCCGGAATGTCGTAGAACACTGGTGAAGCACACATAGATTAACTAAAGAAATCCTTAATTTAAAACCCATTTCCACTCACGCGATGAATTGACATTGGGCAGAACGGTGGTGGAGAGCAGCAGGTTGTCCGGCCGGAAGGAGTTCTTCACATCGCGCAGCAGGGCGGTGAACTGCTCCTTGTGCTCCTCGGACTTCTCGTCCACGATCGAATCGCCGGAGAAGACCTTCTTGAAGCCCTTCCAGAAACTGCCCAGACCGCTGTGCACCTTCTTGGGCTTGTTCTTGGGGAACTGCCAGGCAATGTCCAGGCCATCGAAGCCGTAGGTCTTCACCAGCGAGTAGACAGTGTTGACGAAGCGAGTGCGTCCGGTGGAGCTCTCAAGCAGAGCCAGATACTTGTTGGGCAGCTCATTGCCATCCTTGTCGGTCTCAATGTCCTTGTCACCGCCCACACTAAGCAGGATCTTGAGGGCGGGGTACTTGCGCTTCATGCGAGTTACTGTCCTGTACAGACCCTTGCCCAGATCGAGATCCAGCTGCTGGTTCAGGCTCACCGCCTTGTTGGAGTCACGCTCGATGCCTGCATAGCCATAGATCAGATAGTCGCAGAATTGCAGGGCTGGCTCCAGATCATCGATCACCAGTTTGCCAAGACCTAGATTACAAAAAAGGGGGTTTACTAGAGTTAGGAGCACAGGGAAAAACCCGCATCTAGATCTGATAGTGTTGTCTTTATTTTAATTTAAAACCTTTGCAACTTTTATTCAATTTAAAATATTAATTAAACACAAAATAACATAGAGATAATATATAAACTTAAAGATTATTATTTTCTTATCTGCCTGACACTTTTATTTATTAAAAAAAAATCCCCGAATTTATTGCCAGTGCACTTTATCGCCAGCACATCCGACTCAAATAAATAGCAAACTAACAAACACCGATTTCCAAGTATTTCTTGATAAGCTCCGTCGCTTGTTTTCGATTTCGTTTCCATCTTTTCTCGCCACTAATTAGCAACTTTCCGAGGTATTATATAACCTATGAAATCACTGAGACTCGTTACAAGTTACAGGGTACTAACCTTCCTTGACAAAACTGGCCGAGTCGTAGTAGCAGACCAGGTGCTTCTTGGGCACACCTGGTTGCTGGGGTGCCGCCTGGATGCTGGCCAGGCACAGCGATACTATCGCCAGGGTCTTGATGATCATCTTGAGTGGAACTGCTATAATATATTATATTTGTTCGATTCCGTTGAGCTGTTCGCCGCTCGAGTGTCGACTGGGAACTGAAAGCTGAGCTGAGCTCAGCGCGGTAGTCCAGCTTGTCGAAGGTTGAGACGTGGTCGTAATTGTTGTTCTTATTTTCGTTGTTGTGGGCCGAGAGCAAAGTGTGAGCTGATAAACAAAGCGAAGCTCAGGCGCGATCATTAGAAATACATACAGTGGGGAGTCGATAAGGGGGCTGATTTTCTAGAAATGGTAATTGTTTACACAATATTTTAGGATTTAAATAAAATAATAAAAAGTACTATCAGGAAATGTTAATTAGGGATTAATAATAATGAATAATATTATTTATTCATAGGTAAAATCATTATTTATTTTTCTAAATCCATTTTATATATTTGTAAAATGTTTTTAAGGTCTTTTAATTATTATTTCTTATAAGGCATATCTACCGTTGTTATTTCTTATCAGTTTTAATTGAATAAATGTATTCCTAACATAGTTATTCATGTCACACGACAAAGTCTATAAGATTAAAATAAAGATTCCTACATAAAGCTAATAAAATAACCTTTAGTTATGAACTTTTCTATTACTAACCATAAGTTGTTTAAGTACAAACCCTTACGGTTGAAATACTTTTATTTTATTAAGCGCAAACAGGTTTAAACTATAACTTCTTAGTAATCTTGTGTGTTTCCACTGTATTAATTCCAAGTACGATTGTGTGTGGGCCTCACAAATATATTTAAATTTTTACGACTTTTGGTTGTCGACAAATTTAAATTTTTTCTTGTTGTTTTTGTTTTTTCCGTCTGCTTATTTCTCTTCTGTTTGTTTCCCTTGTTTGTTTGTTGGTCTTCTTTTTTTTTTCTTGTCGGAGTTTAGCTCTGAACTGTTATCAATTCTCGGCCCCGATTTGTGATTTTTTTCTCGCATTTTCTAAACCCTAATCCAGAGCTTCTTGCCTCCATTCCCTCTGCCTGACCCATCATGGTATTCCTTTCTTGTTGGTCTTTGCATAATTCTTGTGTTTGCCTGCCCTAATCGCTGTTCAATCCACTTGCTCCCTTTTGTTCTCTCAACCTCTCACAAACACATGCCGTATTTTTTTTTCTGATCCTACAGAGAGGAAAAAGGAGCTTGAAAAGTGTGGCGTTTCCTTATGAAAATAATGTTGATTTATATATATAGTATGTACATATTATGGATATTTATGGACCAAGAAAAGTATGGAAATTATTCAACTAAATGCCATTACTTTTAATCAATCTCCTATTAT
This sequence comes from Drosophila parvula, assembly GCA_018904695.1. Classification (NCBI taxonomy): domain Eukaryota; kingdom Metazoa; phylum Arthropoda; class Insecta; order Diptera; family Drosophilidae; genus Drosophila; species Drosophila parvula. Next base: position 114,666 of record JAEIIG010034696.1, read on the forward strand.
ATATTATTTTGTGGCTTTAGGTATAATTTTACCTTCTCAAAATTGTTCTCTCTGCAAATGCAGCTTACTCGTGTTTCATAATTCATGTTGTGCGAGAGGGGGTGTGTGTGTGTGTGTGAACAAGAGTGTGCTCCATCAATTCCATTTATTTAGTCTGAGTCTTCCTTTATTCCCAGGCTTTCTTGCCCCTTCCTTCTATCTGAGTTGAGGAATTGTTTTTGGGAATCCATTGGCATATCGAATGTTACATTGAAGCCAAATGGAATTGGCATGCTCTCCAGTTCCAGCTCCCCCTTTTCTTTTTTTTTGTTCGATTTCCCCTGCCTGCCCTTCAGTTGATTTGAATATGAAGTGAAGTCTGTTTGATGAAAGGTCTCGTTTGCACTGGCACTCAATTATTTTCTGTGCAATTTCAATTTTGTACATTATCAATTAACAGAGACACGCTTTCATCTTTCTGTTTTGTTTCTTTTTTTTCTATCGCCAAGCCTGTGTGGGTGTTAATTCCCCGAAAAAAAATCGGGGTTAAGCAGGGGCTTCGAAAAACCCAATCACATGCACGAGCGGTTTTGACCTCAAATCGCCGGGAGCCCAAAACGAAAGGTTTCATTTTCTCCCCTTTGCGGCTGCAGGGATTTTTCGGGTTTCTCTCCTCTTCTAATTTTCAGCAAGGCATGTTCTCATTTTGTATATATTTTTTTTTTTTTTTTGCTTTAAGCTTTTTTGGTTAATTAATTTTTCGGCATGCGCTAGCGGAATATTACTTACACATTTCCCTTGTAGTCCGCATAATTACGTGCACGTTTAACTTTTAATTGAAATGTTGTAGCTAGACTTGAGGGGTTGAGCGGCGTGGGGGAAGCTGCTGGTGGAAATGTGGAAAAATGGGGCCAGGGAAGCGAACTAGGACCTGCGGGCATGTCATGGCAATTCATAAAACTCCTTCTTCTGCCCTCCCTGCCTGTTGTCCCGGCCCTGTCTATATTTCAGTTTATTATATCGAGCTAAAAGCTGGCGTTCTTTAATTAAACGTGTAGCCGGCTGTATCACACACACACCACACACACATCGCATACACACCGACCAGCAGCAGACACATTTATTTTAGATATTTACGAGCGAGACCCCGAAGTATGCTACACTTTAGTGGATTGCAACGGAAGACGGGGGCTGGAGAGAGTGTGGCTGGCTTTTCGGCTGGCATTAATAATATTCCAAAATTATTATAAAAATACCCAACAATTGAAGGCAGCTTTAACGAGAGCCCGGCTGGTAGGAAGAGACTGAGAAATAGGGTCAGAAATGCAAGTACAGTGGAATGTCCAACAAAATTGGGTTAAACATAAAAACTTTGGCATATTTTCAGAGCGTTTTCTTGTAAGTTTCTTGAAGCTTTGAAGTGCTAAGGTATTTTTTCTTTTATGTTTTCAGCCAGAGATTTCTAAAATCCTTTGAAGAACCTCAAAGTCTGATATTATCCCTTAAGAATTTAGGCAAAGAAAAGAAAGCTTTGTCTATGCAATTCATTTAAGCAATTACTTTATACTTTAGAAGTTCTTTATGACTTACGCTTAATTTATTAAAGTGTCTTATATTTAGTACAGTGTATTTAGTACTTATATTTAGTAGTGTCTTGTATATAGTACAAATTCGATATATAGAATAACTACTGTAGCATCTCTTCCTTTTTTTTTACCCATAACTTTGCATATTAAGCCATGAAAACACAACAACACACACACACCAGAAAACAGAGAAAACTTTGTTGGCTGCTCGTTTGTTTCTGTTCGCAGGCAGACCCCTTAACCCCTGACCGCACCCACCCCCCCTTTAACCCATGATAGCCGGAAAACCGCAGCAACAGCAACACACACACACACACACATATAACGAACGAGGAGAAGCGAGGAAACAAGATCGCTTCGCAATTTCGCCTCGTGGCTCGCAAGTGTATTAATTTGCACCCAATGGCGAGTGACGAGGATGGTGTTTTTTTTCTGGTGTTGTTGCCCGGGAAAACCCGTAACTAACGACCCTTTCGATGGGCGGTGGGCGGTGGGCGTGGCCCAAGTGATTTGTGGGCGTTGAAGAAAGATGGAAACCAGGGCTGGCCTGGCCGATGATGTGATGAGAAGAAGATAGCGAGATCCATCTATCTTCATAGAGGGCGAAGCAATTTTCGCCTCAGTTCATTTTGGCCAAACTAATTGGGCCAAAGTGCATTTGTGGCCAGCAATTTTCCAGCCCTGGCAACAACTAAGGGGAAACTGGCAACAACATATGCAAATCACTCACTCAGGCGCACACAAAATGCATGCACATATAATATATATATACGTATGTATGTATATACAGGGAAATGTATCCTCTGCATGAAAGTCAGCTTACGTGGCGCATGATTTATTAAAAAACGCTCGTAAAAATGCACAGCACACTCGACGAGCAAAAAAGGAGCAGGACATAGAGTGGCGAAAAAAAAAGGAAAAACAACACATCAAAGGCAGCAGCAGCAGCAGCAGCGGCAGCGGCAACAGGATGATAGCTCCCACTATGCTGCTGTTGCTTGGAAAATGCATGAAAAATAACTATGGAAATAAGCGGAGGCAGCGGCACCAGCAGAAGCACTAAAATAGATATGAAATTTTTAAAGCTTCGCCAGGAACTCTTAACCCATGGCAGGCTCAGTAGGCACCACGCCCCCTTGCAACACTTAGAGCCCGCCTACGATGATAGTTGTGGGCGGATATACCATATATCATATGTGTATGTGTATATATAGAGAGGAGCAGGATCGGCTGGGAGCCAAATTTTTCAGACCATCCATCAACTGTCGGAGCTGGGTTCATTTTTAAGCAATTTTCGCCAACGATGCGAGAACTGCCCCCCGAATGAAATATGCACCACAAAAACAGGCATCTAAACTTTAAACCCATTTAAGATTTTGCATAGCCAAAATATATAGCTAAATTAAAGACATTTTTAAAATTATATTTCATAAACGACTTTAAAATAGAGTCTTTATTTCGATTCTTGTAAATTTTCTTGTCATTTCCAAGTAATTATTCAGGGACTTAAAGTGAATTCATGAATTGTAAAGCATGAAACAATGTAAATTCTTCTTTATTTATATTTTAACTTAATAACAACCTTAAGAAATCAACAACTATCCTTATACTATATTTCATTGCATTTCCCAACAAAGTAAATATTATTAGTTTCTTCCTATAAAACTCCAGGAAATTTACAATCGACTTTCCTCGCAGTGCATGGTGGCGTAGGAGCTTAGGGGAAGTTTTCCACCCCGTACAAGCAGCTTTTCTCAGCCACAGCTCCACATCATCAGTATCGTCAGTCGCACCACCCCCCTGTTTTTCCATTCCGCTTCCGGAGGCCACTCTGCATCCGCGTCGTGGTCGTCATGCAATCGGAAAACTGTGAAACGGCAGCCCTGTTTGGTTTTCATCGCCAGTTCCATGGCAGCGCAATTTCGTATTATTAATTAGCTGCCATTTCGCAGTCCGCTCTTCCGCAGGGTAGGATCTCTCCTCGGTAGCGTCAGGTCCGTGGCACATTTGTTCTGGTTAGTGGTGGACGGCAGAAAATTGCCAGTTAACCCAAGCCAAAACCCAAACCCAAAACCCAAACGGGAACCAGAACCCGACGCCATCCAAGCGAAGCGTACAAAACTGGGCTTCATTTGCATAGCGTCATTTTTGGGGAATATGTCTTAAGCCCCATTTACACCAGCTAATGGATGTGGGGCCTTTTAAATGACATCGCCGAATGATAAATGTGCGAGAATTAGGGGCAAGGTTTTCACACTATTTTTGGTAGCCAAATAAAATGGTGCTGGAATGGTGTGAAAAGCCATGCTATACGAGTATATCGATCTAAATGTTTGCTAAAGAAATTAAAGCTCTGGAAAGTTATAAAAATGCTATAAAAATGAACCAAAACTTAAGCAGTCAGTCCTTCAAGAATGCAAAGTAATTTGTGGCAGCCAGCTCAATTTATACTTTCTAAGAGCTAATAAAATTGCGGAAATTCAGCACATTTTCGACAATGGATGTAAATGGGTCAGCTTGGGCGTGAGCCATCTGCATTTTGTTAACTGCTAATAACTGCATATTTTCCGCCCACGCGCAGTTCCGTCAAATTGCATGCATAATTTATGCAGTCGGCCCTTGAGGCGCACGGCCAGCGTCCATATTCGCTCATCAACTGGATGTAAGCACGTACTTAGAAGGCAGTTACCGTCCTTCGTCCTCCATCCTCCGTACTTCGTCCTGCGATCTCCGTCCTCCTTCCTGCTGGTCTGTTGGGCTTCCTCCTCGTGCTCATCCATCAGCCATCCATCTGCCAGACTGCCATGCAAATTGAGCACGCGTTTCGCATAACCAAAAATTACAATTTTATCAAGTTTCGGGGGAGGAGAGGAGAGTGGCCTTGAGGGTGGCCACTGAGAGGTGTAAGCTGAAAGGCAGCTGCCCAGGGAGGCGGACAAGGATAATCGCGAAACGTTCAGGGAACTAGGGAAAATATAAGGGCACAGAAAAAATACATATATATAACATTTACTTGGAATTTTTCACATAAATTTGCATAGCTGCCGGTTACATTTATTTGCATCAGGTGAGCCTGGAATATTTTCATAATAAATTACCCTAAAAACGATTTTAATGTCCTTCAAATTAATATGAATTTTCCTAATTCCCTTAATTTACAAAAATAGTAAGCGAAAACCTTTTAGAAAGATTAGAAACTCTTCAGGGTTTTCCTGTACATATTTTCCTTAGGTGTAGCACTCTAAACTTTCGCGCTTACTTGGCGCCTCGGCTTAAAAACTTAAATAACATCGGGGCAAATTAAATAAGCATGGAATTTCGGCAGGACCAAAGCGAAAAGTCCTTGGGCTGGGTCAAGCACGTGCTCTTGGCCAGGCGGCTGCCATTCTGACAACGTAATTTAGTAATGTCCTCGGGCTGCGACGGGGCTTTCGAGTGTCGTGGAGAAAAGCCTGCCAGGCAGCATTTGCCATTTTCTTTTAATTTTCCAACAGTTAAGCCGTCGTCCTTCTTCCGTCCCCCGTCCCCCGGCTGCCTGTTGCCACGCCTTTTTTCCCCCGCGCGCTCTGTGCGTTTTGTGCTGGCAGATTTTACTGCTTAATACGCAAAGTTGCACTTTGGTTTTTATTGCACTTGGTCCAGGGGATCTCGGGATCTGCCACAGCCGCCGCCAGGACCTCGCGCCAGGATGCGCTGCGTACTAAAAACGTACAAAGTTTTGTGCACGCGCTTTCGCGCCTGGCAATCGCTGCTGCGTTTTATTACGGCCCCCCAAAAGGGCAGGGGCGCGTATAAAAGGGGGCTGGGTGGTATTTAAATGGAAATGGAAAAGTTTTATGTTTTGTTTCTCATGATAATTTCCCATTATCGAACTGGCAAAGTCGTTAAGTTTCGTAAAAGGTTTAAGGTTATAAAGAATAGATGAGTTTAAAATAGACAATAGACTTTAAATGTTGCACAATTTTGAGATTTATTTCTGATGTGGAGAAAAAGTTAATTGAAATAATACAAATTACTTATTTTTTTAATTATCGTATTTATCGATATCAGTATCGATGTTTTGCCAGCTCTAGCTTAGCTAAAAGGTCATTGTCGGTTAAAATAATGGTTTTTCGAGGATAAAGTTCTGTGAAGTGAAGCAAAAACTTTCCTCGTAAGTGAAAGCTTTCCAAAAAAAAAACAAAGAATGTATTTTTTTAATTATCGTATTTATCGATATCAGTATCGATGGTTTGCCAGCTCTAGCTTAGCTAAAAAATCGTGGTTGGTTAAAATAAAGGTTTTTCGAGGATAAAGTTCTCTAAAGTGAAGCAAAAACATTCCTCATAAGTAAAAGCTTCCCAAAAATCAATCAAAGAATGTATTTTTTTAATTATCGTATTTATTGATATCAGTATCGATGTTTTGCTAGCTCTAGTTTAACCAAAAAGGTCATTCTTGGTTAAAAAAAAAGGGTTTCGAGGATAAAATTCTGTATTAAGCATTAGCTAGCTTAGCAAAAACTTACCTCATACATGAAAACTAGCCAAGAAAACTCCACATTTCAGCTGATCCCTTCTGCAACGCCTCTGGCCTTTTGTTTTCTCCTTTATGGGGTGCTGGATAAAAGGGGTTTCTGTGTTCGCCGCGGGAGTTAGTGGATTGGAGCGGTTGAGCATTTGCTAACAGTCCAGTGAACCGGTAATCAAAGCAAAATCACCAGAGCACTGAAACAACTTTTTTATGCTAATTTCTACCTCAGCCGACCCCCGGACTGTGTGCGTGTGTGAGTGAACGCTACATTAAACATTTAAATACGCTTTTAAGCAGCCTGATTCCCTGGCCAAAAAGGATGTCGAGTGGGTTAAGCGAAGGGGGTGGCGCAGGAAAGTTCGCCGAAGGGCTTACCACTCCTAGCTCTCTTGAGCAATAAGCCAAATTGTAGCTCACAGATACATCCCACGCGCAGATGCAACGCTACTTATCCTGATTCCGATTCCGCAGCATCCTTTTCTGGTTCTCCATCTCCACCCCTCCCCCCTCGGGCTCGTCCACCCATTGACCTGAAGCATTCCTCAACTATTAACTTTTGGCGGAGATTGCGACTTTTCGGTGCTTGACTCAAAATGCAAATAGCAACTTGGGCGCATGAAACTCTCAAGTTAGCCCCGCTAAGTTGCCACTTTGCCATCCTACGGATATGCTTCATGTGTGTGTGTGAGTTGTTGTGTGTGTGTGTGTGTGTGTGTGTGTAGGGGGCGTGGCCCGGCCCAAGCACTTGTCAAAGTCAACTTCACATTATGTCAAGCAGCGTTATATTCATTTTTTTCCGGGCTTTTTCGCGCGTGTCTCGCTTCCCGTCGACAACGTCTTCTTTATTTTGTAGAGCATCCCATAGAGGCACTTACAGGGTAGCACAAGGCCTTAACAGGCTGTCAGATGTTAAAGGAAAATTCAACAAAATCTAATTTCAGGAAAAACTATCCGATTTCAAATGAATATAAAATATAACGAAGAGTCCAAAGTGAAAAATCATATAGAATTTCCATCTTTACATCTATTTCCTGATAATTTGTAGGGTATTTCCCCCGTTGAATCCCTATTCGATTCAATTTTTTAAGCATTATCATCGCCTGCCGCCACCCGGACCGTTGCCTGCTGTGAGCTAAGAGACCCATCGGCACTTGGTGCGTGTCTGCAGAGAATCCACCATCCTAATGCCCATCCCCGAGTCCTTAAGGCTCCTCTGACATTTACGATATTCCTGGGCATATATTTTTTTCGGTGCCTCCTGCCGCACGACGTGACTGTTTTATTTGATGTTAATGTGGATATGTTGATGCCGCTCCTGAGTGGAGGCTTTCCCTTCCAGTTGGGTGGCGGGGTGGCTGTTCTTGGTGGCTTCCTTGAAAGCCACAGCAGGTTAGCGCATTATTCACAAAGCCAGGCCTTTAAAACCGAACCGCACTCTGAGGTTTCGCTTGCTTAATTTGCGGTTGAGCTGATCCAGAGGCCCCTTGGTTTCCCCCAAGGACTCGACGTCCTTCATTTCTCATCATAAAATGTGTCACACACTCTAACCATTATGAATGCCTGGCGATTTATTTGGATATCCAAAAATGCCAAGTGAATGAGAAATGTGCTCAAGTTACTTTTGACGTCTTGTCATTTTAAGCTCTATTTCGCTGCCTGGGATTTTCTTGTGTTGTTTATACAATTTTCCCAGGAAAAAATTGATTGTTCTCGGCCATGAATCTTTATTTGAGCAACGGCACCGCGTCAACTCGGCCCTCTTGGCGGGATTAGGGCGAAATAAATGGACCGAGAGGAAAATCAATGTGAGGTGCGAGAGGAAAAGGCATTGTTCCTTTTTTTTTTTTTGCGTTTTTATTGAAAATTGTATTTTGTAACTTTATTGTGGACTTTTGCCGGCTTTAATGGACGATTGAAAAATACTTCTCTGGCTTTGTGGAAATGTAATGCCCTTGATTGATTTTTATATTGTGTGCTGCAATTTCCGAAAAGCTTTTCATAATGGAAACTTTGTTTCAAACGGCGGCGAAAAAAATCAGAGAAATGCAATTATTTCCCGGTATTATTAATCGAACTTTTTCCATTATGCTTTCTCTTCCTATTTGAGGGATTTAATTGTGTTTAGCGAGAACAAACGCATTGAAAATATAATTTACATAATTAAGACTAATTGAATAATTTAAAACTTTGTGGTGAAGCGTGACTGTTGTTTTTATTTAAAAAAAAAACATGTGTTTTAAAGGGAAATAAAGGAAAATAAACGAATTTAGATGTCATCAAATTAAAGATCTGCCTGGAATTTTAAATAGAAACTTTAATTTTTACCTCTTTTGCTTGTGACGGAGTTTTCTTGTTTGGTTTTCCACACCCACAAGCCCCACACATAACACGGCCATAAAAATAGCGTTTATTTGCCCGCTTTTAAATCATTTAAGCTGCATTATATGCAGCCAATGGCAAACATAAAAATGCGGGCCAACGGGAAAATGGAAAAAGCTGGCCGGCGGGGTAAGCCAGGACGGTGGAGGGGAGGTGAGGAAGTTCGGAAAAGCGAAAAGTTCTGCCGCGTTGTTTGCACAAACAGCAACTGCAGCGGCTGCACGCTTCACTCATATTTTCGTGTATATTTATTTATTCAGCTCTGCATTTTATTTCATTTCAGTTTATTTTTGCCAGAACGGGACTTTCTCCCACTTTTTTCCCTCTTTTTTGTTTTGTAATACATATAAATATTTTTTTTTTACAAGTGTGTGTGTGTTTGTGTGTGTGCCTTTTACTTCCATTTCCGGAGCGGGTAAGAGCGGAAAACAAAAACGGATACACACGGAGGAAGAGCGTAAAAAATAAAACAGAAGTCGGACGGCGGGTTGGTGGGCTATAACAATAAGAGGAATCTTTTTATATTCGGGCACTCGCATGCAGAAACCGCCGACGTCGCAGCCACCCGAAAGCACCTAGCCGCTTTTCACTTTTCCTATTTGTTCTGTCACTTCCGGTGGCAACAAAAAATGGCCGCCCGCATGCCAGCGCCATTTCCCTTTTTCGGTGCGTTTCCCATATTTGTCCACATTGTTGTGCCCGCTGTCCCGTACCGCCCTTTGGCCGAGCCGTTGCAGGCGTTTATTAAATGTCACACTGCGAATTTTCCAGCCCTCTTGGGAGTTTTCCAGCCCCCCAAAAGCACAATGGCACTTGTCGCGTTTGGAGATTTCACTTTGTTGTCCGGTGTCCGGATATTTTTTGCTGTTTCTTCTTATTTTTTCGTTTTGTTTTTGGTTGTATCTCGTTCTTCTCTTGTTGACTTTAAGTTACACGTTTTTAGTTGTCTTCCACTCATCCTGGGATCGCCCTTTTCCGGCTATCTATGTAGCTCTCGGCCCCCGGATTTTCCCTTCTGGGCCCTTTTGCCGTGACAATTTCATTTATTTTGCCATTTTCCGTTTTACGTTTGTCAGCGTGTTTTCTCCCTCATGAAACTCAATTACTTGGACGCCCCTGCCCAAGTGTATCTGTTGGCTTAGCCATCGCTTGGGTTTTTGGAGCTGGCAACGTTGCGTATACGCAATAATTACTGGCTGTGACCTCTCTGTCACATTTTACGCCAATAATAAAAATGATTATTATGATGTCTCCCCAGCGAGGCGTCCATTAAATGCAATGCAATCACAATAAATAAATTGAATGCATATTTCATTTTAAATTATTACCACTTTAAGTGGGTTTTAATATCCTTACGAGAGTTGGTTTGTATTCAGGCTTAAACTTCAATTGAGCTGTTAAAATGGTCGGTTAATATTTTCTATGGGGAACTATATCTCTAAACTTAGTTTATATAAAAAATAAGTGGCTATAATACAAAAGAAATAAATGAAAAGCGGCATATATATTATACAAAATGAAAATGACAATTATAATAAGGAAACAAAGAAAGAAAACAAATGTATTTAAGCATTACATTTATTTTACTTACCTTTGATTTTGATAATAAATTTATACAACTTACTAAAAGAGTATCCCAGCCTGGCCATCCATCGTAAAATCACTTTGTATTTGTACATATTTAATTTTATTTCGCCATAAACTTATTTTCCACACTCTCCAAACTTAAAAATAAAAAAACAAATGCGAAACTTTATTTATTTTTAATTATTTTACAAGCACACCGACCAGCAGCTGCTGCTGTTGCCGCTTGTGGCATAAATTCAAGTGCAAACACAAATACAAATACACTCAGGCTGAAACAAAGATGGTAGGAATTAAATTGCATTCAGGAATGAAATGAAATTCTCCAATTAAATGCAAAAAATTGTGCTACCAGGCGGGAGAGCGAGTGAGATACCAGAAACCAGAGACCAGGACTCTGGTCCAAAGGATTCAATTACAACAATATTTCCAACTGCGAAAGCAGATAGAAACTGTGCTGGAAGAGCAATGAAAATGTTGTACTAAATAAAACGTAGCCTCAAGTATTTTGTGGCAAGCTAGCTGGTGAAAGTAACCAAAAAAAGTGAGCCAGCAAACTTTTTGCCTCCCTTCTCGCACGAAAAGAAAAAAAAAGCAGAGAGAGAGATGAAGCGATTGGGGGCGGGCTGTGAAAAGTTTGCTCAGGTGCTCCTCGGCCACTTGTGGCACTTCCTGCTACTCCTCCTCAGTGTTTATCTCCGGTTCAGCGCAGCCGAGTATCAATTAGCCAAATGAAATTGCTCTTACCTGGTTCTTCATGGTTTCTTTTCTTTCTTTTTTTCCAGAGCTCGGCGGAGCCCGTTTACTCACCCACAATGGCCGGTGGACTCTTCTCCATCGACCGGGAGTTCTTCGATCGCCTGGGAACCTACGACTCCGGCTTCGATATCTGGGGTGGCGAGAATCTGGAGCTGTCCTTCAAGACCTGGATGTGCGGCGGCACTTTGGAAATTGTACCCTGCTCCCACGTTGGTCACATCTTCCGGAAGCGGTCGCCATATAAGGTAAGCCTTGGAAATATCCTTCTTAAAAATATTCCATCCATTTGTTCGGACTCGATTTTGTAAATACCAAGCTTATATCTATGTTACTTATACCTCATCGATCAATTATGAAAAAGAAACCGCAGGGAAAATGTGAAATCATTGCGGACAGACGGAAAACCAATATTGATCGACTGCCCCCACTGCTCATTAGGAAATGGCAGTTGGTCTGCAATTTGGGCAGGCGGAATTTAAAACTCTTAGCCAACATCGTCTGCATTCCGTATCATTCTGTGTGGGCAGCCTCAGGACCAGTTAACAGACCAGTCCGCTCCAGAGGTTCGTGTTTGGTCAACAGTGGCCCAATCCTGGGCACGCCCCCTGCTCTGCGGCTCTGCTGCTCTGCTGCTCCAGCCTCCATTTCGTCCTTTTTGGCAAATGGCAGCAACATGGCACACATGGCACAGACAAGGACACCGAAGCACATACACAGATACGGACTCCGACATGGACATGCATTGCGGCTGTCTTTGCAACATGTGCTTGGAGTGTGTGCGAGTGTTTGTGGATTGCCCACATACCGCACACACACACACACACACACTGCCTGCCCCATTCCATAGATCTTTGCATTTCGGGCCAGCTTCAATTATCAACGGTTTACGCTTGACAAAAGTTTGGCAACTGTTTTGATGTCAATGGCGTAACACACAAGAGACCGAATGCTCTTGGAGTGGAACTAACCAATTGGGCACCTGCCAAATCCCGGGGGAGTTTCTTGTCCCCAGGATAATCAACAGAATGCGGCAGGGAAATATAAATAGGACCCCACTAAAGAATGGACTGTCGAAACGCACAATATAACGCACAAAATAATAGAATTTCCTTGGGAATGTTAGTAATCCGAATTCTGTGAAATACTATATCTTTAGGCTCCATTTCAAGAAATTCAATATTGCAACAATGCTTAAATTTTAAATAAGAAAACATCTGCTGGGCTTGTTAATTAAACCTGCTACAAATTCAAAACAAAGACAAGCCAATTCAGACACAATTATATTAAGATGCCAAATTAAACCCAGTAAATAGTCATGTAAAATCTCATTTAAACACAATAGCTACGAAACAATAACAGTTAAAATATTTGAATTAAGCTTCTGACAATGAAAAGATAAATATGGAAAACAATTCAATAAGACATTCAGTTGGCTGGAAACACAATTAAACAATACAACTTAAAGGCAAGTGCAACAGGGATTCGCAACGGAATCATCGATTTCGAGGCGCCCCCCCCACTTCACGATTTACGGCTTGAACAGGCAATTTCAATAAATGTCAGAAGCAAACAGTGTCCTGCCCCTTTCGGACCAAGAATTTTCCTCCTATCCAGCTCTCCTGCTGGAATGCAGCAAGGCACCCACAGACACCTGTACAGTGAACTCATAAACACAAAACAAGACAAACAACAGAGAGAGAGAGGCAGGGACGAAACATAGATGGGCGGGAAGGTGAGCAGTTGTCCTATGAAACAACCGCAAAAGGCTGAGGACAAGAGCCAGCAGGAGCCACCTAATGCCACTAAGCAAAAGCTACTCATTCAGGTAATTAGGCTTTGTTGGCCACTCCACTCCGCTCCGCTCTGCTCTGCTCTGGTCTCCCTTCCTGGCAGCAGCAGCAGCTACTGCGGTATTGTTCCTACGCTGGACTCTGTTTGCTGACCAAATATTTCCATTGACTCCGGCACTCTGGCAGCCACTGGTCCACTGATTGCGCTTTCCCTTCATTTTCCATTCAACATTTACCACCCAACCCCCAACTGATGGCCCTGGGCCCATTCTTCTTCCCTCCAATTGCAGTGGCGTTCGGGCGTGAATGTGCTGAGGAAGAACTCTGTGCGACTGGCCGAAGTTTGGATGGATGAGTACTCGCAGTACTACTATCATCGCATCGGCAACGACAAGGGTGACTGGGGCGATGTCAGCGATCGCATTCAGCTGCGGTGAGTGTGCATTTCAGGGGATTCCCAGCAGCCATAACAATAACCATATAGTCAGGCAATTACTAGCAAAACTTCTGTGACCATTACTTTTAAGGAGGTGACCAAAAGTGGGCAACGAATGGTAGAAGTTGCCTGCTTTTAGGCACCTTTTTAAATGTGATTCGAAATCTCTTTTGGATTTGAAATTTAACTTTATTTCTTTACTTTTGCCCTTCAGTAATGATCTCAAGTGCAAGAGCTTCAAGTGGTATCTGGACAACATCTATCCCGAACTCTTCATTCCCGGCGATTCGGTGGCTCATGGAGAGGTAAGTTCTCAGTGTTCCGTTTCCCTTTCAACCCGACCCGGATCCCCCTCCTGGTTACTAAAGAGCTAATAACAGAACTGATTTTTGAAATGCTAACATTATATACTACATATACGATCCCATGAATGTGAATCCAATCCACTTCACAGATAAGAAACTTAGGTTACGGCGGTCGCACCTGCATGGACGCACCTGCCGGCAAGAAGCACCAGAAGAAGGCGGTGGGCACTTATCCCTGCCATCGACAGGGCGGCAACCAGGTTTGTTAAGCCATCCATCTCGGCAGACCTGCGACCGCCACAAACTCCGTCGAGGCACAAGAAAACCCGCAACCAGATCAAGGAATATCTCCCCTATTTTCTTTCCACTCTTTGCTACCACTAAACACTGACTGTGTCCTTCCCCAAAACACTACTAAATTCTCTCGGGCTATTGGGTGTTATATAAGACTCCTACGCTAAACTGAGCTGTCAGACGGATCCTCTATATAAAGAACTTAATTTGCAGATCGCCAACATGGCCTCGGGCATGTGCCTGGACGCTAAAGAGAAATCCGAGGAGGAGGCGCCGGTTACCGTTTATGAATGCCATGGCCAAGGAGGAAATCAGGTATCCACCTCCGTGTCCTCGTCCTCAGATCTCTTCAAGGAGGAGATAAGGAGGCGAATCTGTTTTCCTCGCGACTTCTCGAACTCGTTGATCGTTGATCCTTCCATGCTTCCCTTTGGTGTTCTGCTTCGGTTGTTAACTTTCCTGTTTCTGAGTTGATGCTTTTCCGCTATTTGTATTTATTACACGAGTATTTTTGGTATACTATATTTTCTGTTATAACTTCCGCTTGCTTTATTTACCTACCCAAAAACCAAACCCAGACTCACACTGGACAAATTACTCCTACCAGTCATATTTCATAACATCATCATCGCTTAACCAACTTATAAGGTTCAGAAATAATGCCTGTTTAATGGTGGATAGAGGTTTTATTAAGACTCCCATCTTATTTTAAGAAACTAATGATTGAAATTTAGCATTTTTCACTCTTAACTAGTCTAGAAAAACTAATGTTCATTGAAACCATTTCTCAGAAACTTGATTTTAAGGAACTTTCTTGATAGATAACATTTTAAAATACTATCTTTTTTGGTAAATAAATTAATGTAATGACTTGTATAAAGAAACTCTCTTCCTCAAGTAATGAATTAATTAAATTCAATTCAACTTAATTTATATCTCTTGGAATTCTTGACTTTATCTCCATTAAAAAATATATTTCTTCACAAATCTATATATTTTACTTCTATAACCTATCTGCAAAAATTCCTTAACCTTTCACTTTGCGCGTTAAAGTCCTAACTCTTCTAATTTTCCATAGATAAATCAATGCACTAAATTGTTTTGAAACTTTCTCACTATTTATTTTGTTTTTTGAAAATTTGTTACCCGTATTTTGTTTTTGATTTTTGGTGCCTGTGTGGGAAGTCCTCTTCTAATTAAGGTGTTCCAAAACAAAAAATTATGATCCCTCTCGTTGCGACAACAAATAATAATAGATAATTTTGCCGTTTGTTATATTTCTACCCCTTGTGACAGTCCTGCGGTTTTGAGCACTAATTTTGACGGAGTTTGTGGCTACAATAACAAATATTCGTAGAGTACATAAATAATTTGGATTTATTGCTGTTCGCTGGCAGACAATTCATATTCAATTTATTAGCCTTTCCCTAAGTGAAAGTATTTATCAACGAATTTTTGCCAGCACAAATTTTGCATTGACATTTTAACAGTTTTACAGGATGCATACAAGCACACAACACACAATAACACGCAAAACACACACAGACACACTCACATAGCAACAGTGTTGCACATTTGGGAAATTCGGTCAATTTATATGCCATGTCACGAAAATTAATTAAAACGCAATCATAAATAAAAGGCCGAATGATAAATCATTTACATGGCTTTGGCTTTGGCTTCGTAATTTTTTGTGTGCTATGAAAACAAACAAAAAAAAAAACACTTTTAAACACTCGAAACAATGACACTGGCAAACAGAGCTTTAGTTTCTAGTATTTCGACCATGGTAAGCGACAATGGTGGAACAAACAATACATTTGCAAGCAAATGAACTGCAACAATGGAACCATTCACCTACACTCTCTGCCTGAGATACTTTTACGCTCACACAGATACAGATACTGCTACGCTGCGGATGTGTTACCAGAATATTGTATATTCAACATTTAAAATGGAGGCAAAAGTGTTGACCTCGTTCTGCTTGTTCTAAAATCGCCCCAGACAGTCATCCGCCACGCCTACTGTCCACAGTTGCCGCCCTCCCTTTAGGCCAAGCACTCTGCTACAAAATAGAAGCTGCATTTAAGGGAGAATAGTTAAAAATAGAGTGAAATGTAAGGGAAACGACTAATAGATACCGTTTTTAGAAAACAGTATTCGTATATAACTTATATTCTATTAATATATATCAAGAAAATGTATAGAAAAATGAAGAAAGTGGCAGGGAATTTTAATTAATTGAAATTATAAATCAAAGTACAATTTGTACAAGTGATTTGGTACCTACACCGTATAATAGCCTTCTTTTAGATGCATTTTAAATTTTATTTTAAATCTATGGCGATTTTTACGGTGTATATTTATACAATAATAATTAATTTCCTTGAACCAATGCCTGCTTAAATTGAATATACCCCAGAAAGCCAGGATTACCAACAAGATTTAACCAAATGTTTGTTTGCACTCCAAAATGTGGCGGCGTATAAAATAATCAACATTTGCAACGGGACAACATGCAGCATGGGGGACATGACGATTCGCTTTTTTGCATCCAAATTTTAATTTCGCACATCACGGAATTTAGCTGGCGAACCGAGAAAAATCCTGGGGAAAAAGCGGAAAAACGGGAGGGAGCGCGGAAAAAACGCTTTCGAATGCGCGCGTCAAAGGATATCTCCGTCGAAAAAAAAAAGCAGGGGCCCCAAAAGGGGTTAGTAGTACTGTCCACATAATGAAAGTACTTCTCTCGTGTGCGCGCAAAAAAATAAAAGATATAAAATTCGCGTCTCGGCTAGCAAAAATATTTGTGTGCAGCAGGCAAACAAATTTGTTCAGTGGGAGAGAACAGAAAGGAAATAAAGCTGCATCCATAAAAAATACACTAGATAAAAAGCGGGTGGAGTGGAAAAAACGAGACGTAAAAAAACGTAATTAAAAACGCATCTCGCGCGCGTACACGCAGACACACACAGAAAACGCAGTACTAGTTGGCAAAAAGGGAGCGGAAGGATAAAAAGAAATGCAAATTGAGAACGCGAAGGACGACAGATGAAACGATGAAACGACGGGTGGGGGGTGTGTAAGTGGGGGCGTAAGCCTAAACAATGAGCGGGGATGAACACGAGGCATAAACGATGCGGCGGGAAACGTCCTTGGACGGTGCAACTGTGCATTAATCTGGTTGCAATAGCGGTACGTGACAATACTGTAAGGCAGGAATAATGTCAGAGATTAAAGGGGAAGGATGTTTATAGAATGCCTGGCAATAACTTGCTACAAGAAGAAACGTATTTCTTATCTTTAGTTATCTGGTCCATAGCTTAAAGTAAAACCATCCTTTAACAAACAAATTCTTAGTACATAAACTTAACTTTTATTAGTTTTTATCGATCATACCCGAGAGCGTTGATGCATGATGCAGGCCTTGGTTACTTTCCTAATTGAACTGGTCAAAAACAATAACAGTAATTATTCATGGTACACAACAGACACCATTGGCCCCGCGTTGCCCGGCGTTGACCGATCTCATCATTATTCCAGACCCGGCATCATTATAAACAAAATAAAGAAGGCAGAAGGACGGGCTAACCGGGACAGGCAGCAATGACAGGAAACGGAAATGGTAACACAAAATGGCGGCTGGTCACGACCCGCTTGACAAAGAGGGAGATGGGGGCGTGGCAGTGCCTGTGGCAGCAACAAACAAAGGCAATTTCAGTCAACAGCAGAAATCGCAGCAGCGAGCTCAGGCCATCTGGCATTGGCAACGTGTTTTAAATTATAAATAATCATGGCCAGCCCAGACTCGCAGCCGCCACCAGGATATGTACACACACTCGAACACACCGAGACACACCCACCACACAAACACACACACACACGTGCTCAGAGCTGCTTTTTGGCATTTAATTGAATAAAACATTAGTGTGTAATAAAGTTGTGCGCTTGTAGTCCTGGTAAAACTTTTCCCTCGCTGGCAAACTGGCAAACGCAATCGCTGACATTACAATTTATATTAATCCTTGATGTCTCCCCTCGATTTCCGCAGTACTGGATGTTGAGCAAGGCGGGCGAAATACGACGCGACGACTCCTGTCTGGACTATGCCGGCAAGGATGTAACGCTGTATGCTTGCCATGGCGGCAAAGGAAATCAGGTGAGTATAAGGATAACGAGTATAAGGAAACAGTATAAGGGCAGATATTTTTAAAGCTTTTCTCCTTTTTACAAAGAAATTATATTTCTTTTCCATATAAAAGTCATAAAGAAAATTAAAGCTTGTACTTTAAATATTATAGTAAATTTTTGTCCTGCTGTATCCCTAAACAAATTAATAATTTAAAAGTGGAATATCTAATAAAATGCCTTTGTTTCACTTATAGTTCTGGACTTATCGCGAGAACACTAAGCAGCTGCATCACGGCACCTCCGGCAAGTGCCTGGCCATCTCGGAGAGCAAGGACAAGCTGCTGATGGAGGAGTGCAACAATGTCCTCAGCCGCCAGCATTGGGTCCTCGAGAACTACGATAGTTCCAAGTTGTGAGGCTACTTCTATGCGAGGGGCAACCTCATGTTGCCCACTTCGCGGCGACACCAGCCACCACATGCATAGCAGCAGCAGCAGCAACAGCAGCAGCAGAAGCGGCAGCAGCAGAAGCAGCAGCAGCAGGATCGGGGGAGGAGCAGGAGCAAGGAGCCGGAAATGGAGTGGAGGCAGGAATTGGAGTAGTAGGAGGAGGATCCGCGAGGCATGTGCAATAGACGAGACGTAGCAGCAACACACACTTGCCATGCTATATAAATATTACTAAACTTTATACATGTTTCCAAACAACAGAATAGACGTTACATAGCCTTAAGCACCAACCAACCAAGCAACCAACAATATACACAAACAATCCGCAGACTAGACAAACAGACACTGAATGAACGACTGCTGTACAGTAGCTATAAGATGATTAGTTCCCTAGCGTCTAGACCTAAGTCGGAGCACTAAGGATTAGGTTAAAAGGAGCCGAGCCCAGGCCAAACGAAAACGAACGAAGGCGATAAGTCGTAGCGCAATTTTTGCATTTAAATTTGTAAACATTTAGCACAATTTACGGAACGTGGGTGTGTGTGTTTGTTTGTTTGACTTACTCTGCAGGCTCCGGAATATTTATGAATTTTTAAAAACAAATGTCATCAAATGGCTTTGCGAGAGCCTCATTCCAAATATATGTTTTAGCGAGTAAGCCGTAGGCTAAGTCCGAGTTGGAAAGCATTTGGTGATAGCCTTTGTTCCCCCACCATTCCCGATTAAATTTTTGATTTTATTTATTTTTCTTACGATACGATGTCTAGGGCGGTTCGAGTCTTGTGTTGCTTAATTTTTAGACGAGCGAGTTGGAGCGTTGGAAACCTTATGCCAAATTACGTTTAGATGTTTAGATTTCGTGTATATCCCTTGTGTTCCCTTTTATTTGATAATCCTTTGCATTTCTTTCCGTTGGATTCTCAAAAATGAAAAAAGAAAAGTATATAAAACGACATATCCTAATTGTTGGACACACAGCCAGCTTGTAGTACTTACAAATATCAGTTTCCCAACTACCGATATCACAGAGGATACATATAGCGTTAGTCCTTAGCGTATTAGTCCTTGATGCAAATGTGCATAGTGCCTTCTATTTATAACGGACGCATTCTGACACACACACTACTAAATACCATATGATGTTTTTTCTTAAATCGTTCATCGAACTCTTGTAGGATTAGGCTAGGTCACAATCACCAGCGACTGTGTATATACCGTACTGTACAATTCCATATCGCATACCGCTGAATGTGTACATACATAACTATCGACTAACTACTGTTTATCCAAGACTAAAGCGTACATCAAATATATCAAAATGCGGCTATGGCTTGTTCTTCATTTGCTAAGTTCTATTCCAGCCAGCGAGCTTCACTGTAGGCGGCATTTACAGTTTACGTACGAAACCAAAAGCCATACACGAAGTGGTCGATAATCTTTTTTAAAAACATAAACTAAAAACTTACCATAGTTTAACTCTAAGCGCGTAGTAAATGTGTAGCCAGGACGCAAGAATTGTGCAAAGGAATCACAGATACAGTTATGAATAAAAATATGTGAATTGAAAATAAGTTAAAATGTGTTTTCTTTAATTATGGATTCGTTTATGAAAGTAATTTATGATTTTCTGGGCTCATTTTCTTTTATCTCTCCATCTATCGGATTGTGGCTGCACCCAAAAGGCGCCATCTACCGGGGGTTGGTACTTTTTTACATGTAAACTAAGTGTAAAAGTTTTAAAACAAATTTTCACAAAATTAATAAACTAATAAATCATTTAATGCAAAAGTAATGTAGTTAATTTCCATTGTTTTAATTATTTACTTGAATAATTTATGTATTATATATATATCAAATTATTATCAATAAAAAGCCACATCTTTAATAATGATTGCAAAATGTACATATTTATTTTTAAGCCAGTTATTCACATTTTTCACATCTAAAATCTCCATCTAAACGTTGGCATTCTGCTTGATCCAGGATCGCAGGGCTCCCACATAGGTGTACATGGCGGGGCGTCCCTTGGCGCCGCAACCGAATCCCCAGGACACCACGCCAAAGAGCTTGCCGTCGACGGTCAGAGGACCACCGGAATCACCCTGGCAGGAGCTCACCTGACCACTGGGATGTCCGGCGCAGACCATGCGATCGGTGAGGCCGGGAATATTCTGGGAGTTGCAGAAATCGCGGCTCCACAGCTGCACCTGGGCGAACTTCAGGCGGTTGGGCAGCTGCAAGTTCTGGTTGATGGCTCCAAACCCACTGATCATGGCCATCGTATCGGCAGCATAGTTGGAATCGGAGTCGGCCAGCTGGATGGTTTTTACCGATCCTCCCATGGGCACGGGGCTGCTCAGCCTAATCAGCGACATGTCGAAGTCCTGGGTCTGCGGATTGTATTGCGGATGGATGATGAACTGGGCAATGCTGAAGGTCTGGCCATTGCCAGCGCTCAGGTCATTTGTTCCCACAATGGCCATCATCTGGCTCGGGTTCTGACCCATGGTACAGTGGGCAGCGGTCACGATCATTGTCTCGGAGATCAGGGAGCCACCGCAGTGATGGCGGCCCTTTAACTGCAGGGAAACCTGATGGGGGAATTGTCCTGGGGAAGCGAATTGTCCGCCTATAATACGGGACTCCTCCGAAGGCTCCATCTGGGCGAGACAGGAAACCACTCCAAGGATTAGGAGGATCCAAGGTGTGCGTAGAGTCTTGATTGGAGACATGACAAATGTTGAATGTGCTGACTGTGGTTGGGGTGTTGCCTATTTATAGGTCTTGTGGGTCTGTTTTATCGCCCAAATGGCACACTTCCATGTGGGAAGCTTCTATGATAAGCGACGATGTAGGTGGGGTTCCAGTTGCTTACAAATTTTGTTCAGCCAAAGATAAATACATCATCGAAATGTTATGTTCTGTTATGTTATGTTATGTTAAATGTTCCGAAATGTCTACAAGAACAACAACAACAACAATTTTTACAACAATAATATTTTATTTACAACAACAATAGTTTAGACAAACAAATTGAAGAAATCGCCAAACAAATGGTCCGCTTCCCATTTCGGGTAACAGGCGAACAGAAAACAG
>JAEIIG010034698.1:0-15720 GCA_018904695.1 Drosophila parvula
TCTTTGTTATTCCTCTCCACAAAAGAGGTAGCAAAACGGATGCCAAGCACTATAGAGGAACCTCAAAGTTGTCAATCATCCGAAAACTTTTTGAAAAATCAATCCCTCATGGGGAGTGATGTTGCAGCGTCTTTGTAGATAAGTCATTTTTTCAGTAAAGCATTCCACTAGAAGATAACTTTTAAACATGGTGTGGTGTTAATTTATTAAACTTAATTGACTCTAAGTGCAAGTTAATTACATTCTTTTGAGTCACTCCCATGCTTGCGACCTATACGCTGAACTCTTTGGAAAGAATCCCTCTGGTCGACGATTTGGGTTTATCGAGCATATTTCGTGCACGGGTGTGCTTGGATTTGTAAAGCGGTGGTCGAAGGAATTCGATGACGCGTATCTTACAAAAACTCTACACACTTCATTAGTTCGTCTTATCCTAAAATATGGATCCTAGAATCCACAATATGATGTCCATATAAAATGCATCGAATCAGTTCAAAAGAACTTTTTACTTTCCATCTATGTCGTTTCAAATGGGACGCAGACCAAAGGTTACCCACCTAAATAAGTAGAATTCTCCTTATCTTATCTTCATTAGCCAACCGTAGAACTATGCTAGGTATTCCCTTCATCTACAACTTAATCCTTGGTGACGTGAAGAGTACTGACCTGATGGGTCAGCTTAATTTCCACTTACCGAATAAAAATACTAGATCCTATTTACTTTTAGTGTTGCGTAACAATAAAGTAATCCTGGTCGTAAAAAAGGCTTGTTCAAAAACCATGTTTTGGAGGATAATCAATCGAAGTGAAAAAAGTTGATTTTTTATGATAAATATTCGCATTTTCTATATTAGGCCTGAAATATATAAAGCAACACTCGTAATAACCTCGAGATCCGCTAGACCCTCTTAATAACAAGGTGACAAATACAACATTTTTTTTAAATAACTCAAACTCCAATATCTAACAGTTTAACCTATTAAATATTTTACAGACATATTTAGTAATTATGGATTATTTATGATTATTGCCGAACTTTGCTCCCACAATTTAAGAATATATTTTTTAGACTGACTTCTTTAACGTAAGGGAAAGCATTTTGAGCTACTTATGCATTGTTTTTCAAATGTATTAAATGGTTTTCAACTTGACCTTTAGTTTGAAGATTGTTCATGTATACGTCATGCTCATCGAGTTCTTTTGAAAGGCTTGTGTTCGGTCTTTCGCTTTGCATTGACAGATTTTTTTCTTATTAATGCAAATGCAATGCGCAAGACCGCATTGTAGTTAATAAGCTGGGAATAAGCTCAAAATGGGAATGTATACGTATTTTTAATCTTAATATAATATTTAGTTGACCAAAAACAAAGTATTTGATAAACGCACTAACCTGTCAAATATTCTTGCCTCCTTAAGAACATTTCCTAAATTAATGTAAGCGTCTAAAAAGTTCGGATCAAGGGTTACAGCTTTTTCAAAGTGATGTATAGCTAACCAAATCTCTCCCTGAGCGTTAAAGACACACCCTAGATTACTCCATGCGACCGCGAAGCCTGGACATGTCTCAATTGCTTTTAAGTAACAAGCCTGAAAATAAATAAGGAAATAATACACTTTTATAGGGTTTTTAACTAAGAGTTTTCAAATAATGTCTTATTTAACTAAAGTGTGCCACTTAAGTCATGTTACAGATCACAAACTATGATGACTTTGAAGACGACCTAATGTCTTGGCATGGATGAAACTAATGTTGCCAGGTAAGATTTATCGATTTTGTTCCACTCCTCGTATAGCGCTGCCCTTAGATAAAATTTTCTCTGAATTTCGAGACCCCTTATGTTTTTTCTCCAACTGATTCCATATGTGGTCTATTGGGTTGAGGTCGGGGCTCTGTGGTGGAGGATTTATTAAGTAAAAAAGTTTTAAGTCTATCGACACTTCTTATTGCGTTTTGCTTTGTGTACAATATGTTGAATTGGCTGATCAAAAAAGTGGAGCAGATGCGATGTTTTGAGTTTTAGGGCCACTTGTCTATTGCTGGTGTTGCATTCCCAATGCTGTGCTCTACAAAGTATTTATAAGTGTAGGTCTGCCGAAGTGGTTTTGGTAGGGGACCGCCAATGCCCTCTGCCAAGGCGTTAACTCCTCCCCCCTCAGACTGAACTACCTACCATAGGGGAGAGATTGTTGGCGTGAAGATAGCAGAAGTAGCGATTGCTGGTGACAGGGTAGCAAGCGGAGTAGCTGGTGTGTACCTTTTTGTCCTCATTGATAAACAGGCGACGGCTACCACCCCTACTACTACCACAGCGATCATCGTGTAGGTTGTAGTCGTGTGTATCGGCGTTCCTATTTGTATTCTATTGATTTGCCGCTTCGTTTCCATGTCTACCATCTTATGTTCGTGTATCTTCTATTCTTGGGTTGTTCTGTTTTTTATAATCGATTCAATTTGAGGTATTTCGGTCGTAAGCTTTGCTGTGCCCAGCCTTTCTATTGCTTCATATTGGACATTGTTAACCATTGCTCGACTTTCGGTTGCTCAAATATCTCGGTGTTAAATCTTGTATCCTTTGTTTCGCGCTACGTCTCTTCTCCGTTCATCAACCTTTTCAGACATTTCTCATAAATTTGATTAACAATTTTATCATTCGTACATATATATAGATTTCTTACTTTCTGACATTTGCTCTTGTAATGTTGCATTTCATCTTCATTCAATGCAATATAATTTGGTATGATTACGAATTCTGTCTTATTCATATGTAATGGTAAAATTATTTTTAGGGAATACACCTCTTTCTTAAAAATTTACAATTTTACTGAATATATTATGTATGATTTATTCATTACAGCATTCGTACATATGTCCTTCTGACGTTATTTGAATATTTTGCCCGTCCAACTCCTGGGCACATCTATTCGTTTCCTGTTTATCAAATTTGAAATTTAGCCCAATCATGCCTATTGTTAACAAAATTCGATCAATACATTTAAATTTATAATTTCTTTTGTCCTCTTCCATAAATGTGTTGCTTATACCATTCGTATAGTTATTGATAAACGTATTTACTCTACTCGCTCATGGCCTCCTTCAAACTTCTCTCCTCCTCCTTAATTTTTTTTATTTCCTCCTCTAGCCTTTCTGCGTCGAAAACGCATCCAAATTCCCTGTTATGGATTTGACAACTGATCCTAGGCCCTTGTTTTCTCCTCCTGGGCTTATTACTTCTAACTTCGTCTTTATCATCTGTAATTTACTCTGCATGTGATCTATGGCTTCCTGATATTCCTGATATAGCTTACATAGTATTCCTCCTAACTATGTGTGTAAGTGTTTTGTCTGTTTGTATTATTATCGCCCTGCCTAGTTCAATCTGTGCTAGAGGTTCGTCTCCTTGTAACATTCGGATCTCAAATTTTCTCTCCACGGCCGTGCTCATTGCCAATCTATAATTATTGCACTTTTCGCGGATTGCAGTTGTTATTGTTAGGGCGTTGTCTTCCGCCACCTTGTGTTTGAGAACCTCCCTAGTAAGTAAGTTTGTTTCTCCTGTTCTCTTCCCTGAATATCGTGTCTTCTACCTGTAAGGTGCCTTTCTACATTGGATGATTTTATTCTCTTAATTTTTTGTTGCTCTACTATTTCCCTTACCTTGGGATACATCTCGGCCGGAAACATATTGATTTTCTGTGGATAATCGTGTTCATCGTTAAATGACAGGTTATTCAGGAAACTATAAGTTCTTCCGATAAAGAGTTCCTGCGGCGTAAGCTTGGTAGCCGAATGAATGGCGTTGTTGTACGTAATGAATGCCTAACTTATTGTCTCCTTATGCTTAGCTTCCATTTTCGTGTGCAATTTTAGTTCATACGGCCTACAAAAATCCTTAAACAGATTCGAAGAGAATTCCACCCCTTGATCACAGACCAATTTCTTGTTACTTTCTTGCTTTCCTTGGTTTGAATGTTCATCCCCATACCTCGAAAATTTGTCTATAATTGTTAACACGTTTATCTTATTGACAAAATACAAATCTATGTGTACCAACGCCATAGGTTTGTCCAGCGACTATTTATGCTGTACTTAATTTAGTGCGGTTTCCTATTGTAGTTTTGTATTTGACAACTATCGCAATTATTAATCGTTTGTTTTATTGCCTGTTTCATATGGGCAAAGTACACCCTCCTTTTCATATGTGCTAACGTCACATCTATTCTCATGTGGTTGTTCCTCTGGTGGTATTCCTTGATTCCCTTATTCTACTGATCCTTCTTTGTTATATCCGGTAACAACACTAACTAATTAGGTCTACCACCTGGATGTTATAATCGTTCAGCGGTTTTTCTGAAATTCGGAATCCTAACTACAGGTCCTCTTCCGCCGAGTGAATCATTTCACAATTAGTCGCAGCTCCCGAACCATTTTCTAATCGATTTCTAGCATCTGGAGTTTCCATCTTACGAGTTTAGAGTCTGGCTCTTTAAAACTCATCAACCAGGTTAACTATCTTAAACCTGTTATCGAATAAGTAATGGCTAAAATTCTTTATTGCCCAAATAATGGCATGTATTTCTTTCTCTGTGGTAGAATAATTTAACTCTGTCCCTAATGAGTTTATGCTTGCATATGATATTGGTCTGACCGTTCCCAAATTACCTGGGGATAGGGCCGCCCCAATAGCATAATTGCTTGCATCTGTGGTAAGGATGAAAGTTTTATTGAAATCGGGAAACTGAAAAATTGGATCGTTGCATAATAAGGTTTTGCAAACAAACGCTTCTGTGTACTGTTGTTCTATCTGCACTGACTTTTGTCTCGTCAATTTTGTTATTGCCGTGAATTATGAATTTCTTATAGTACCCCAATAGGCCAAGGAAAGATTTCATTTGTTTTCTAGTACTTGGCATAGCGAACATCTTTATCACCTCAATTTTCCCGGATTCGGTTTAATTCCCAAATACTCTACCTCCTTCCTCAAAAACTGTTTTTTCAACTCCAACTTAAAATTCGCTTCCATAAGCTTTTTGAAATGCTTTTCCAAGTCCGTAATGTCTTCCTGTAACGATACCGCATACACCATGATATCATCCAATTAAATAAGGCAGCATTTGCCTAACGACTCCCCAAAAATTTTATTCATCAACCTCTGGAAGGTTGCGGGAGCGCTGCTTAATTCGAACGACATTCTTACATACTCAAAATGACCTTCATCTGCCCAAAATGCCGTCTTAGGGATTTCCTCTTTTACCTCAATCTGGTGATATCCACTCGCTAACTCCAGGGTCGTGAAGTACTATGCTCTTCCCAAGCTATCTAGCACATCTTCGGTGTCGGTGGGGATATCTGTCCTTTATCACCTTCTCGTGAAATGGTATGTTTTTACTTTCATCCATGGCCCTCTCTATGTTATTCAGCTCAAAATGCTGCTCGGACTTGAATTCGACGACAATCATTGGTTCCCCTAAAAAAAAATTTCGAATCTGCCCGGCCACTGCCCTGTAAATACCTTCTATAATCTCCATATTTTTTTTTACTATTTCACCGTTCAACATGAAATCTCAATTTTGCATCTGCACCGGAATAGATACAACCCTTTTTGTACCAGCGTTTATTGTATATTGCTCCGATGGTCTAAAGGTATCAAAGTGCATTTTTTCTTTCCTACTAGCTGTACGGAACCCTCCGTTCTGCAGATAATTAACTGCCTCTACCTGTTGCAGCACATCCATTCCAAGAAACCCTTCAAAAAACTGGTGGAATTTAAAAAGAAGCATTTTTATTTCTCCAGCCCCTCCTAATTCCACAAACATTGCCAAAATTGCTTCCCTCGCAACCTGATGTGATTGTGTGATAGTTTTAATTCTACTTGGTCTTGTAACTTCCTTACATACTGTGGGTGTGCTAACGCAGGTCGAAGAAATAAAAACGTGGATCCCGTATCAATTAATCAACAAACATGCCAGTGTAGAATGACCCTTCCTCGTCCCTCAGTATCCCGTAGGTTGTTTGAGGCTGGATGTGACAAATTTTGCATCCTGGATGTTGTGGAGCTGTCCGCTATCCGACGCCCGATTCCCGTTCCTATCGGCGGTGTTGGTAGTGTTATACGACCGTGTGGAATTGTTCGAATTATTTGACTGTCTAGAGTTATTTGACCCGAAAGATTGCCCGAAATTGTTAGAGTTCCTGGACATCCTTGATTGACCACTGCCCTCTGCACCTCCCGGTGCTTCAATTTGCCAACTGGCCCCTTTCTCTGCGATTGTTGTTGCTATTCCATTTCGAATTCCTATATTATTATATATATTATCCCACGGAATCCCCTTGATTAAAGTTATCCACCCTGAATGGATTACCAACTATCGGAATAGGAAAACCGAAACGTTCGATATGTTAGGCACCACCATGTTCCTAATGGTCACCACAATTGATCCTTTTAAGGCCGATACAAAGGCGTTCAATGCCATCTATTCGTACCATTTCGTCTTTTTCCGTCTTAGTAACATCCTCTGCTACTGGACTTTGACAGGCTCACCAGAGCCTTCTTCAGGGTCATAACCCTGGTGTACAAAGCCTCCACGTCTAGTTTCACTTTATTAATGTGCGTCAACTCCATGATCAAATCCTGCTCTGAACTTTTGGCTTCAAAATGGGAAATGAACACCTTCTTTATTTGGGCCCAATTCAATTCCGTCTCGTCTAAGTCCAAAACCTTGTCCGCTGCTCCTACTACTATGCTCCTAACTGCCCAAAGTTCTATTACTCCTACGCTATATCGTTCTTATCCCTTTATTAGCCCTAAAACCTGTTCAACGGCAGCTAAGAACCCATCTAGTTTCCGTGTCACACTTTGGAATTATCTCAACCAGTTCTACTACCTTGATTGCCTCCAAAGCACTTGCTTTCGCCACGGCTACCGGTATTTGTTCTTCTAAAATTAAAGCATTATTTACTAACCCGGTTTTGGCCGAAAGAATTATCCCGGGCTTTTTACCTTCTTTTGACCATGTACTAACACAATTGTGTTATGAATGTTGTGTGCTTAATCTATTTGCAACTTATCTCTGTACCGTGTTGCCGGTGCTTAATTATTCTTAACTATAGTGTCTTACTGTTGTTCTTTATTGTACAGTGAATCCACGAGCTTCCGTGTTGTGAAATAGAGTTCTGTAAGTAATAATACTAAGTAACTATTTCAAATGATTTCATTTAAGGAGTAGTAATCATGGTTTCCAGTAATAGTGTTGTTTATTGTACTTTTCAATACTTTCTTCCATACTCCCTGGTATTCCATCCTCCGATCTACATATTCCATTTATTTACTTGTGCTTTCTTTATCTTCTTTCCATACCTAGCATGCTGAAGCTAGTTGCTTAGATGTGCTATACAACTTCGCAACCAATTGCGGACAGTCATGGTTCCCTAGTATACCATCCTCATGCTAGGCGGCCGTTCTGTGCGTTACAGCTCACCGCCTAATACATGTGAACGGATGGATCCCCGTCTTTCTTTTCTCTATTATTTCTTTATTTTAAGCCCACCCATCCACATCCTAGGAGGATACATCCAAATACATGTGAATGCTCTTTTATTCTTGATCTCCACCTACCTAATGGAAAGCGGCCGCTCTGTGCGTTACAGTTATCCGCCCAATACATGTGAATGTTCGGATATATTCCTTGTTTTATCCATTTTTCCTTTATTTTGTCCTCCATCCATCCTCATGCTAATACATATAAATAGTTGGATCTTACTTTAATCTTCTATCTTCTTCGTATTAGCAATCAAACTTGTTAGTATACAGTAACTCTACACCCGGCTGCTAACCATGACCGTTTGTTGACGTTCGCCCCCGGCAATTACTCGACCGAACCGCTCTCGCGACAAGCGCTCGATACAACGTTCAACCGTCGGGCGGGACATCGAGCCGCCTGTAGTAGCTTGATCGACCTTGAACTGCCGGGCGCGACGTCGAGCCGTCCGCAATTACAGTCACTTGTCGATGGTCTGACCATTTCATTCATTTCCACAATTCTTCGCTATTTTATCCTCGTTTTTCATTTTATTTTTTCTTATATTTTCCGTTTTCCTTTCTCTGTTTTTCTTTCGCCATGTCACTCTACTCACTCTTTCCTTACAATGCTATTACTCCGACTATCCTCTATCCATCTCCTTCGTAGTTTCGAATCTTTCCTTCCTTGATTGAATTCGATTGCGCCAGTTATGATTGGTTAGGAGGTTTCCCGGAGAGAACAAGACTGTTTCAGTTGAGTTTGCTTTTCAGAATGAATATTTATTATATTTCTAAGTCTATCGACATTTCTTATTGCGTTTTGCTTTGTGTACAATATGCTTAATTGGCTGATCGGAAAAGTGGAGCGGATGCGATGTTTTGAGTTTTAGGCACATTTGTGTATTGATGGTGTGGCATTCCCGATGGTGTGCTCTACAAAGTATTTCTATGTGTACGTCTGGCTTAGTGGTTTTGGTGGGACTGCAGAAAGTATCGCTGAGGCGGCAACTCGTGTTGCCACAAAGTATTTCTAGGGCACTGCGGATGGCATCCGCCGAGGCGATAACTCGCGCGACGGTAATACACCGCTAAAAATTAAAAAATATATCTTCTCATATTCGGAGCCATTACTAATTCTTTACTTTAACTTCCCAAGAGCGTACGCGAACCCCTTCGCCGAATACGCACGAATGTTGATCACGGGGAAACGGGACTGAAACGGGACTTTTACCATTACAGCAATGTTTGCTTTGGCCATAACGATGAAGAAAGCCGAGGTGCTAGGAATTATGCTAGATCGCTAAATTCACGAACTTGAACAGCAACAACAAAAAGTACGTCCGCCACCTCCTCACTATCGGTTTGATGCATGTGCTATGCTAACCGAGGTCGACAGCAAGAGCTTGAAGTTGAGTACAAGCACCAACCATACAGCATATAGACAGACTAGTCATTTCATACAACGAAAATGAACACAAACATTTTTCAGCGACAGACCCCAGAAAGGCCAAGGCCAATTGCTATTGGCGATCTTCCCATCGGCTGTTGGCAACAACATTGTACACGCCAAGTCCATTGGTTGTACAGTCGATGATATGTCAAAAATCATTGACTGCGAGACTTGACACAATGTTGAAAGTGAAATTAGGTCTTTCATGCGGCAAACCAGAAGCAATTTTATAGAGCTATTTAGCTATTTTTCGTATTCGGTATCCAAATGTGCCGCGGGACCCCCTTAATTCCTATTAGGATGCAGGGCTATCCCAGGCTTTTGTGTTTACATAAACCTGGTTAAAGCCGGAGATCCTTAGCTCCGAAGTTTTTCCAGCTGTGTACATTCAGGCCTATCCGCCGAGGTGGTGGTGTCCTCATAGACGTGGTTTGTGAAGTTAAATAAAATTTTGATAACATTCGTGCGTTTATGTTAAATAGAAAAATTATTGAAGAAATAAAAAGTTTCAGATATGAGAAGAGATATTTTCCGCAGTGCCCAAAAAATATTTTGTGGCAGCACGAGTTGCCGCCTCAGCGATACTTTCTGCAGTCCAACCAAAACCACTTAGCCAAACGTACACAAAAAAAATTTGTAGAGCACATTATATTCAAATAGGAATTATTAGTTTTTGATGGATGCAACGATGTTGAACTCATTTGTGTAGAGCTATCTGTTAAAAAAAACAATTTCTATATGTGCACGGACGTGGCTGATGCCATGAATATTTTTTACAGTGGCATGAATTTCTTTTTCAACGACTGTGTTCCGTTATACTATCAGTTAATCTCAAATAAGCCTCCTTGGTTTAATAAAGAGCCGACTCGCCCCAAACACGTAAAGTCCAACTCATATTCTAAATTTAAACATACCGGTTTTCAATCTGTCTTATCTCGCTATTTAGCGACTCGGTATAATTTTATTCGATTCAAGCCAGACCTACTATTACAAAATGTTCAAATCGAACCTAATCTTCAGTTGCAGTCTAAACGAAAGTCCTCTTCTTTTGGATCTTCAACGTGTTAAGTTAGTTTATGCGCCAGGTCCCGAATGGAATAACATACCAGGCTGTGTGCTTAGCTAATGTGCCGAGGCTTTCTAAAATGGTTTACCTTATCCTTACAAACCTCCCACTTTCCCCACAGAAATCATTTGTTATTCCTCTCCACAAGAGAGGTAGCAAAACGGATGCCAACAACTATAAAGGAATCTCGAAGTTGTTAACCATCTCGAAACTTTTCGAAAAATCAGCGTCTTTGCAGAACGGTCATTTTTCCAAGGCATCATGGATTTATTAGGCGAAGATAAACAATAAAGAATCTTTTGGAGCTCACATCTTTTAAAGAGCATCAAACAAAACTTTCAGACAGACTTTATACTGATTTCAGTAAAGCATTCGACTACGTTAACCACTTCCTTCTTGTTAGAAAACTCGATTGAATGGGGTTTCCGGTGGATCTTCTTAGAGGGATTTTAAATTATCTGATTGGCAGAAATTCCTGTTTAAAAAGAACTTATTGTTCCCGCAAGCGAGCCATTTGCGTCATTTATTGTATACATTATTAATTAATGACCTGCACAAAGTTTTGACTAACTATAAAGGCCTCATATACGCAAATGACATTAAACTTTCTATGCAATATAAAGACAGCGCTTGCCAGTCGGACTTACAAACAGATCTTAATAACTTTTAAGCATGGTATCGTGTTAATTTATCAAACATAAATGGCTCTAAGTGCGTGCTAATGACATTTTCTCGCGTCTCTCCCATGCTTGGGAGACTTACTTGCTGAACTGCTGGTCTTTGAAAAGAATCACTAGTGAATAAAGCGAGGTGTGTCTTGGGTTTCATTTATATTCTAATCCGTGGTGACGTGGAGAGTACTGACCTGATAGGTCAGCTTCCACGTACCGAGTAGAAATACTAGATCCTATTTAACTTTATTGCTGCGCCACTGTAGATCATCTTATGAAATGCGTGAACCCTTTAGAGTTTTATGTGCTAATTATAATGACTTGTACCCAATAACCTCAAACGTAGACAGCCTTTCCAACTAAAAAATTGAATACTTACTAACTTAGTACGCATGCAACCAAACATTCAGGCAGCACGCCAGTAGTTAATATCCTCGCAAACTATACTTTCTCCTATCGCGCCTACTTACACCTAACCCTAACAAGCACGTGCTTGGTGCATTTTATGAACACGAGGAGACAAATCAGGCAGTGAGGCAGAGCATACCAGAAGGCAGTCAAAATCTGCAAAGGGTTAAGTTCCTGCAGCTTAACCTGAAACACTGCAGCCCAAGATGCTCTCATAAATGGTCAGCAGACATAGCAATCGTAAAAAGCTAAGGCTGACGGAATAAGTGCAGCCATCTAAAGATGCGGGCAGCCTAAGATCCAGCATCGCAATATGCAAATATGCACTCGCGCGAACACTGCTGTCGAACTCTAAAGAAAGTGTAATTAAAGAGTGACGATCAAAATAGGAAAATCGGTACCCCGGCTAACTGGGAACCAAACAAGTTCTGCTTTTAACCGTTGTTATTTATATTTATCAATCATTCACATCAAAATAGTTTTTTTAGATGCCCTATAAATGATATTTAGTAGATATTTGAAAGAATGGAACGCCTTTATAATGTTATGTCCAATGAAAGTAAAATAAAAATAATAATAATATTAATGTACCTTTTTAAGTGGAACGTCTAGCCCAAAAGGTCTGAAGCGAAGCGTATCTTACGTGTGCTGTACCCGGTACCCATTCCGGGTATACCAATTGTATTCTTTATGCGAAAGACCAAAACTACTACAAAATTACATAATTTCAGATATTACATTACAAATTTTCATACAAATTCACTTTTTTAATAGTGGTGATAGTGCGAAAATATCATAAATCCATAAAAAATACTTTTCGAAGCCAAAACCTTAGAAAGTGTGCAAGGTACTTACTAATAGTTGAAAATTTCCGCATTTCATATACATATAATGCTATAGTTAAAGAGTTGCCATATGACAGAAGTGCAACTACAATAGTGCAAAAGTTTTTACTTTCAAAATGGCAGCCTTCTAAAGAGCGCCCGCTCGCAATGATAAACCCACCACTTGAAATTTTTAACGAGCTGTTCTTGAAATGAATTTGTTCGAAATTGCAATTTTTTGTGATAATTCAGAATGTCGGATATCGTCAGCGAATATATTCGCGAACAGTCTTTGTCAAGTGCGGACCTCTAGTAGTTAACTAACGAAAGAAATTAAAAATAATCAAATTTTAAAGTGCAAAAGTTATATTTTATATCGCTTAATATTTAAAAATAAAAAATTCGTAAAGCCGGTCCTCATAGGGTACAAGAGTATTACAGCTTCATTCCAGACGATGTTATTAGAGTTTTGTGCCAACAGAGAATATATGTAACAGGAAGAAGGAAGCATCTCCGAACCTATAAAGTTTATATATTCTTAATTAGCATCACCAGGAGAGTCATTTTGCCGTGTCCGTCTATCTAACGGAATGTTTCTGCCGTCGTAGAATTTGAAGCTTTAATTAATTATTTTATATAAAATACATGTAATATTTGAAATGAAATATCTTATTCTTATAAGAATGAGCGAGATGATCTAAATCAAGAAAGATGTGCCGTATGGAACTATCCGTTGTCACATATAAAAGAAAAATATATTTTTTTTAATCTAAGAAAAGGTTTTTTTATTTTAAATTAAGGAATTAGATTAACCAATAAACTTCTGTGCATAACGTAAAGTTTATTTAAGAAGTAATATTAATAATATTACTAACTTGTATTTAAATACATAATAATGACTTGAACTTGGTAAATGTTGTTTTGACTATGACGTGGCTAATACACTGAAACAACCGTTGGAGTCTTCCTGAAAATAAGTTGTAAAATCTTTCTGAGAAAGTGACATGGATCAGTAAGTGGGGCTGTTATGGATCATGAGGACAAAAGCATTTATAAACAAAGTGTTTTTTGCTATTGACGCTACAGTATTAGATGGACATATGTTTAGTGTATTTGTTTTTTCCTTGCGACTTA
The DNA here is from genome assembly GCA_018904695.1 of Drosophila parvula. NCBI lineage: Eukaryota > Metazoa > Arthropoda > Insecta > Diptera > Drosophilidae > Drosophila > Drosophila parvula. The sequence goes on from JAEIIG010034698.1 coordinate 13,071, forward strand.
AGTCTGATGTTTCAGAACACAGGACAATTCGGTTTTGGTTTAAGATTTAAACTTTTGCCCAGCTACTGTTGTGTAGTAATCTTTACAATAGGGAGGTGTTCAATGGAAATATAAAAAATCTGTTAAGCGTCTTACCTAGCTCGTTCGGATGAGATGATAGCTTAGATAAATAAGTGGCTGCCTGCTGATTGATTATAAACCTAATCAAGGGATCTTGAAGGTCCCTGCAGACGTCCACGTTGCGGATATACCACTCGGCACCCGAAACCCGAAATAGAAGGTTCCGAAACCCGAAGATTGGATATTAAAAAAAACTTTTAACGAGTTCAACCAGAATGATTAATTTCAAAGAGCAGCAGTTGACCGTATAAGTCGGATCTTTGGGCAGTTCATAAATAAATATTGTTAACAACAAGGGACCCGAATAGCCAGAAGTAACCCGGAGGCTAAGTTGCTTTTAAGCAGGACCTTGTGATCAATCATCGGAAACCCCATTAAGTCGAGTTTTATAACACGGTTAACGGACTGAAATCGGTATAAATAACATATGCCTGAAATCAGTATAAATAACATATGCCTGTAAATTTGTAGTTAAAAATGGAGCTACGGTTTTTGATCTATGTTTAATAAAACCATGTTGACATAGATAACTTATAGATCTACAAAGGTGCTGCTAATCAGGATAAGCCTGGTAATTCACAGCCTGGTATTTCGTCGGTACCCGTCAAAAAAAAGGATTGACACGTTATTGTCTGCTGTCTTATTTTTAAATGAAAGCGACGAAGGATTTGTAAGAGGCTTACGTGCATAAAAAACAGCAAATTAATCATTAAGTTTCAAAATATGTACACTATTTTACTGAACACCTAGAAATATGGGTGAGTGAATGTTGTATTTGCTCACAGTAGATGTAATAATGTACAAAAATGCTGTACAGTTAACTCAGTGTACAATATTCTGAATGTTCTGTTGTACTGTTTTCTTTCTGTACGGTACATAGATTATAAATTTAATTGTAAATATGTCGCATTTTAATTAAAAGTCTATCTTTTATTGCCATAAAAATAGTTTTATATGTACAAAAGAAATAAATAAAGAAAAAAGAAGAATAAAAAAATAGTTCCACACCAACCAGAAATAGATCAATAGATAGATAATCACTATTTAGCACATTGATATTGTAACTGAAACAGTATGTGGTTTACCACGTATTATTAAATATGCATAATTTTTCGGTTAATATATTTTTCGCAACCGAAAATACCCAATCTGAAGATGCACTTCTTGCTGGAACGGATAATAGCTTGAAACTCGAGGTTCTTCATGGTTTGTTCCTTCTCAAATTCAGAAAATAGCGATAATTGTTTTGTGCCGGAAATAAAAAAACAGCTAATACGAGAGAATTTATTTATTTATTTACATCTTCTTCTGTTGCCAAGTCAGGGCTATTACCCATCGATGCGACTTTTTGACCGATTAGACCGAAGACTTCAGGCAAACAAATTCTGGTGTACCACTGAGAATTGACCGTCCTATGGTTCTCACATGACCACTTGTATAGAAGAAACCATTTACTTTTTTTTCGCCTTCAAAGATCCACACGGTCGATTGCTGTTTTGTCACCTGTGGCGACCTAATAAAAGTCTTTTGAAACACCGCGATTGTACTTTTTCCAAATTTTTCTATACCAATCCACACATTCTATTGTTATATTTTACGGGATCCAACGAGAACAAACCACTTTTACGACCATATGTCATGCAATATCGAATGTATGCTGGTGGAAGGAATGCCCGAGGATGCCTCTATATCACGGTAAGTAACATGGCGATCTTGCATTATCAGTTTACGCATGGCATCAATGTTTTTTGGCACAACACAACAACCTTAGTCTCAGTGCGAGCATCGGGTATAATTGAATTCATTAAACCAGTGCTTCACAATGCTATAGAAAAATGCTTCATCGCCATACAAAGAGTTAAGTTCAAAGATACACTCTTGTGATAATCCACGTCGAAAGATCTGAAAAAGGATTGCACCCAAATGTTTTTGACATTCGTCTATTCTCTTTCAAAGTGAACGGTCGTGTTTTTTTTTGCGCGATTTCTTAATTGAACTTTGCTCTGAACCACCGGGGTTTTATTTAATTAATATATTATAAATTTATTAAAGTTCCCGTTCACTTCGCGTGTGCATTTAATTCGATTTAGTTGTGGTGCCCTTGTTTGTTTTGTTTTGCATATTTTTGCATTTCTCTTTGTGCTTCCTTTGTTTAGCCGTTGATTGCATTGTCGCGACAGCAGCTAGCCTCTCTGAAGCTCACTCCCACGCTCTCTCGTTCAATGCACGCAGCCGCTCACTTGCCCTCTCTCTCCTCATCTCTCTCAACGTAGAAAAAGGTACAGTGGCAATTCGATATAATGCTCTGTGAAACTGTCTGCTTTATAAAACAATGCAAGAAGCCGATCTTATGATCGGCTGTTGGCTGTGCAAGAACATTGTGCACGCCAAGTGCATCGGTTGCACGACTCGGACGGTCGACGATATGGCCAAAAATATTGACTTGCGCTACTGCTGCGAGATTTGTCGAGATGTTGAAAGGGAAATGAGGTCTTTCATGCGGCAAACCAGGAGCGGTTTTATAGAGCTA
>JAEIIG010034699.1:0-12541 GCA_018904695.1 Drosophila parvula
TTTCACTCACACAGGCATAAAAGTCAGGCGATTGCTTTTGCCTTTCAAGGAACTCAATATGCGTATCCGTGTTTAATTAAGATTCGAGTTCGCGTCAGTATATGAGTGTTGGTGGCGGTGTGTGCGTTTGTGTCTCGGGCATATGAATACATGTATGAGCGCATGCATTTAATTTAATTTTCATTTCAATTGATTCGATGACTTTACGTTTCATTTCACGTCTCGATGCGATTTCAATTACAACACTCTCCTTGGAGAAAGCTCTCACCTATGCGCGGCTGTGTGCGACAAGTCGGTTCTTAAACCGTTGACGAATTCGCATATATTTATTTGCATATCACGAAATCTCAGCCAAGGACACACAACGGGCGCCATGACAAAGTCAGGAGCTGGTGGAAAATTTCACCAAGGAATACGGTTCCAAGGTATTTGTCTTATTTATAAGTAAAAAGTAATTATGGCCCGATCTCTAACCTATTATTATTATAATATAAAAATATGTTTTTAGTTTAATATATTAGTAGAAAGAATCTAACTTGTCACCGTCATCGATTATTATTTCCTCTCACTTTCCGCAAAACTTACTTTCCGCATACACTTTTGGCACCTTTCCCACGGCTGGCTACCTTTCACTAGTTTCTGGCCTCGTTGGCCATGGCTTCACACATAGTCAGGCTTAAAAGTTAGCCCAACAAGTTTTGCGGGGTAAGCCGAAAGCTGAGAGCACAAGCCAGCCGCAAAACTAAGCTTCTGCCCCATTTTCCTCCACATGATTTCCTTTTCGCCAATGGGGCGGCTGTCATTTGGCACTGCATACTTCCAGGCTGACATTTAACTTTGCCGCCATTGTTACGCATTTTTTTGCGGCTGTTGCAAGGTTGCGACGTGATTTTCTTTCCACATTTGGCAGCCTAAGCTTTTGGTTTTCGGAACTGCTGCAGCACAAAGCCATTTTTTTTTTCCGCCTTCAGTTTGTCTTTTCCCCATTCTCTTTGCCGCCCCTGAGAGCAGTGTGCACTTTTTTTTTGTAACAAATGCAACGGAAAACCTATTTCCTTTGTGGATATGAGTAGGAAAATGCTTGTTAGCGCCGCATATGCCACAATCTCGTGTGTGTGGAACCTTGAACTTGTTGCAATGGATACGAAAACTGTTGGTTTTCCTCCACCTCGCCTTTTTGTCCTTCTAACAATGCTAATTTCATTAGGGCAACCGACCAGAAGAGAAAAGCAGTCGCTCAAACACACGTAAATGAGCGCAAGGACAGATAGTTGCGAACATTCTACGTTTCCTATAAAATGACAATTACATTTCGACAGTAGTAGGGTAAAAATAAAGGAAAAAATAGAAAATCAAAAAAAAAGGCACATCGAAGTGAAATCAAACTTTTAATTGCGCATACGACAGGTGTGACACGGCCAACGCAGCTCAAGCTGTGCGCGAGTGCGGGTCCAGATTGGGGTGGGTGTGTGTGCCAGAGAGTTTTGGCAAAACTTTTCCAACGTTTCCATCCCAATTAGTGGGCCGCACAAAACACACGAAAAACATTTGCAATTGACAAGCTTTTTGACAAACGTCTCTTGACTAATTATAAACACTTATTTAATTCAATTTGTAGCTTATTCTCGAGGGGGTAATACACTTGACTTGGCAAGGTAAACCAACAAAAATGACTCCTTCGGAATATATTTAAGTTTAACATTTAAATGTTAAGTGTTAACTAATAATTCAAGCCTTTATTTGATCTCAGAAAATCTTATTATCTTACTGAGTTGGTATTTTAATATGCATATGTTTACTTTTACCTTGAACTTTAAATCATTTGAAGACTCTTTTTAGGAAAAACTTAATTTACATCATTTTAAATGCCATATTAACTTAAGTAAAGTAGCAAACATTTTAGTTAAAAACCAAAAGTTCCATAATGAAGTGTACCAGCACCTTGAGTTGAATCTGTACCTTAATCCGCACCTTGTTTGTTGAGTTTCTTTTGCGGTCTGTGCCCTGTCTCAGTTGTCAGTTTGTAAAATTGAATTCTTGCCCGGTTTGTTTGGCTTTTGAAAGATTTATAACATGGCCAAAGGGGCGGGCGGACCTCTGAATGGGGTGGGGGGGACCTCCGAATGCCAATGGCCGCGTATCGATAAGCACAATGGCCGGTCGAGTGAGTGTGTGTCTGTGACAGTTACACACACACAGACACATGGACTGCCGCTCACGTACAGGCCAACACAACACACCCATCGGCGGCGACAAACTTTTTAATCAAATTTTTTAACGCAATTTCTTTGACTACTTTTTGTTCTCTTCGCCTTCTTCTCCATATCCCTCTGCCTCTACCTCCCCCTCTCCCACTCCCACTCCCCTTCCCCGGCTGCTGTTGCATATGCATGCTCAATTGTGTTTGTATTGGCAAAGGACATGCTTTGTGATTTATACACACATCACACAAGCACACAACAAAGCGCGATGCTGGCCGGGTAGCCGGCATAGTGGGTGGTGGATGGGGACTGATCGCTGATGGGTGTGGAAGATGGTGGAGGTTTGCTGCCTGCAAGCAAACAACAGCTTTTTTTGATTTATGAGCGCTTTGGGTGCCGCCATCGTCAACGACACACACACACATACACACAAAACAGAAAATATAAAGAACACACCCGAAACAGCGGAGAATCGACAGCTGAATATATTGAAGGCAAAACTTTAGTATAAGTTCAAACGTGCAAGTTAATAAAACAGCAACACAAAAAGGAACGTTGTTGTTAAGTGTACCGACAACTGATTACCTGGTCATTATAAAATTGCATATTTTTCCGTTAAGTGTGATCAGTGGCTTAAACTTTAATTTCTTATTTGTTAAACAAATGTAAGTATCATATATAGCAGTGGGGAAAATATTTTAAAAAGCATTATTCAGATGGCTTGAAAAACTTATAATGTATATATAATAAAACACTAAATAAAATCAGTAAAAGTAATTATTGAATATGCACTAGAATATCCCCAATAGTAATTTATAAAATACCAAAAAACCTTATGATATTATCAATCTCTAGTAATACTATTATAGTCCGACCACGCGGTTCATCTCCCCTTTTTATTTCTGATATCGTAAACTGTGGTCGTACTCTAAATAAATAATAACATATGCAGAAAATACAATTTAACGTTGAACTTATTATTTAAAAAAGATTTCCAAACAATAATTGCATACAATCAAACAAATAAACAAGTAAAAAGATTCACTGTGACAAATCAAATAAAATCTATCCTTTTGCAATCTAAAATCAAACAAAAATATATACAAATATAACGCCAACTTATAGAGTTCAATCTCCTATAAACCCAACGACATGCAATTCATATTAAATAAATTTTTAAAAAGTGGGTTGGTTATTTTGTTGGTTATAACCTCGATTTTCTCGATATCACGCTGCCAGGTCAGGGGATCCCTGTTTCACATTTTTAACTTCGATTTCTTTGGTGTCTGGGCCTATCGCCTATCGATTTTTATTAATCCCCACTGACAGCAGCCAAATGTTATTTATAAATACGAAGCGCATGAATTTTAATTAAGCGCTGCCCGCAATTGCTTTGGTTTGGCTCGGCAGTTCTCGGTTTCGTGTGGGGCCTGAGCCCGGCCTCCGGACTCCGGTCGAGCCATTGTCCATATGAAATTTTGATTGATGACTCCCCGAACAGCCGAGCTGGCCCTTGTCCTCGTCCTCTTCCCATCTAACTATCGATTGTCGCTGTCATAAAAAGTGAGGGCCCAAAAGCGCACATATATGTGCATAAAGAGGGAATGAGTATGCAGTGCCGAAGCTTATGCAAATCAAGACATGCCGCACACATCACTTTGTTTTACCAGCCGCCCTTGCCCCTGTCACGCCCACTTTTTATATCACCAACACCACCGCCCATAGCCGAATGCAGGAGCTTGTCAAAACTTGGTTTCCCCTTTTTTGTTAAGAATCTGCTGTAAAAAACGGGCTATGAATTGCGGTATATGGACAGCAAGGCGACTCATCAGATACTCTTGAATGCGAAATATCATTATTTTCCTTAAATTCTATGGTAAATAAAATGTATTTGTACTCCTTAAATAAATAACTGCAAACTTATAAAACAAAATAAAGAGAGGGAAATGCCAGTTCATAAATATTATTTCATCATTTATATAGAAGAAATTTAGCAAGAGTTGCTTTTAACAAATATATATTAAATAGAATTCTAATAAGCTTAAATTAGTAAGCATTTCGATCTAAGATCCCATTTAAAGAGTATTCAAAGTAAAAAAAATTCGCCACTGCATATTGTTAACCGGTTGTTTGGCAGACCAAAAAGCAGGAACTGGAAGCTGAAATCGTGATGGGGACTGTCTCTGGGAATCCTGGGGCTGGGACTGAGGCTGCTGCAGATTCTGCCGGCGCTGGAGCAACACTTGCCCGAGTTCGTTTTTGCATATTCCTGATAGCGACGGCATTAGTCTCCAGTGAACTGGCACATAAAAGCACAGTTATGGACTGATTGTCGGGGCCGCTATCCGACGTACGTGTAAATTGCCAGCCATCTTCCCACCGAGGGCTGACCCCGAGCCCCACACCACCTCGCTGTCTATTGCAGGCAGCAAGTGTTAGTATTTCAAACTTTTGTTCAATAAGATTTATATGACTGACAGTTCGGGGTGGAAAACGAAACCCGGCACAGTGCAGAAAAAAACAAGTTTTGATTCTCGATTCTTTTTCGTTTTTTTTTTCTGATATATAGTTTGAGTTCTCCGCTCCCCTAACTCCCATTCTGTTGCAATTTTTTTTGTTTGTGTTTTATTTGTCGTTGTTCACAGCTTAACTGCGCGACATTTTCCAATCCTAGTTGGGCCCCTACGAAAGGGGCCTTCGAAAATGGTAGATTTTGTACCAACAATTCAGTTGCTTTATTATGTTTAAAGCTGGTGGCAGCTGTCGAGAGTGCTGTGAATGCCAATTTAAGGAAATTCGGTTATTATTTTGACATTAGAGTGTAATTTTTCGAGGTTTATTAGAATGTGTATTATACAAATCACAATTTAAATGTATAACGGAGTAATTTTTTGTCATTCCCTATATATCTTTTGTATAAAGAGGGTTTGCACTAGACTTAATGAAAATATTTACTGAATCTTTAAGTATGGCAAACAAGATTAAATTTAAATGCTTTAAATTTTAGCCAATAAGTGAGCTCAACTAAAAAAATTACGGTTCCTATCCTTATCTGGAAATCTATACTTTTCTAACCATTAGAACCATATAATACTTATTTTTTAGATGAATACTCAATGAACCATTACCTGAACCTTTTTAAACTTTCGATTAATGTTTTCTATTACCAAAAAGTATTAAACAATTGAATTTTTCTCTTTTCAATGGCTAATTTTCTAAAGAACAACATGTGTTGTATTTTGTAATTTTCCTACCATTAAATATGTAATATTAAATTATTGGATTTATTTCATTTTCTCGAAAAACTGTTTTTTATTCTGTGGCTAGTTAGAATACACATCACTCTCAATATTTAAATGTAAATGTAGAACACTGATTCTGCTTTATATTAATTAAACTCTTATTACTCTATAACATTATTAAAATAAGTATTTATTTTATTTTCCTAGCTTTTTCTCAATTGATTAGTCTCAGCATTAATGGCTACACAAGTGATCAGCCCTTCTCTTGTCCATATCAGTGTGTTTCTAAAGCAATTGATGCGTTTAATCAGATTGACAAAAGCAAATAAGCCATTATCCCCGAGGGCCTACCTATAGCATCTGGGTAAACAAGCCAGGACAAGCGAATCGGAACAATCTGCACAGATTGAATCTACTACAGATTCTAAGAGATGCGCAGATACTTGAGCTATAACGCACAGTTTTCATTGTTGGCTTACGCCGCTCTGAGATGTTATTTTGTCTGGTGGCGTATTAACTGTATCACGAGCCACTCGAAACGCAGCCAAACCATCCATTCAGCCTAAGCCTCTCCACTAGAGCACACAGGTACACTGAAAAAATAATTTAAAAGTATGAACAGACTGTAATTATAAAAAATCCCAACAAATTTGAAGTATTTCCCAAAAAGATAGATTAAAGATGTGGAGCTAGGCTTAATGTCGCTGTTAAGTATATCCTACTCTATTTATAGATTTATCTATTTACCTATTTTTTCTCTGTGTGATCGAATATACACACCCTAATGCACAACAATGAGGGGAAAGGAGAACAGTCCTCAATACATAGAAATTCCTCGACTAGGCGCTGTTATTGAAACCACTCGAGCGCGAACTGTGAGTGCTAAAAGCGGCAGATCTGTAGTGGGATATACGGATATACGGATATCGGGGAAGGTAGATAAAGGTGAAAGGGCGGCAGGGCGGACAGAGGCGGGGCGGTGTGCAAGTGCACACCTTGTCCGCATAGGTCTACAATAATTGCCTGCACTTTAAGTGCGCCATTAGTACTAAATTACAGACAGCCAGCCAACCAAGCGGCAGCTAACGGCGCGGTCTAATTACGCGCTCACCTGCAGCTCCCTTTTTGCGCCCACTTTCACTACCCCAGAGACCCCCACCTGGCCCACCCCAATCGAGCCACCAACACCCACCCATCGAAGCAGCAAATGCAGGAAAAAGTAAAGTGCGCTAATGGCAATTAGAAGTTTACCCGAGTGCAGTCAAAAATTTTGTAACGGCTGCAGCTGAAACTGGAAAATGGAAAATGGAACCGAAGCTAAAGCTGAAGCTGAAGCTCTGGTGCTGCATTATTGAACATTTGGCTAATTGCCGTATAATTATTGCAGTTAAAAAATTTAGCACGACGGCAGGCGGTGGCGGTGGCGGTGTGTCGGTATGTCGGTGTGTCGGTGGCTCTGGCAATCCTTGACCGTTGCAGGAACTCCATTGGGGTCAGGTCATTGTTACACTTGAATATGCTAAATTACGTATACGCAACGTTTGCCTAGCAAAATTCGAGCAAAAGCCACAAACATTTGCATTGCAATGACCGGACCGAGACAGTAAAACAAAGGAGTAATATGCACTTAGAGAAAGATTTGATAATCCCAAAGAATTCAATCCAACTTATCGCTTTTGTAGAACCAGAAAATCAATGTATTTTATTACCAAACCAATCAAAACTTTAAGCGAGATTTTAAGCATACAAGTTAATAAAAAAGTTAGTAAAATAATTCAATTGTAAGAGTTCAGGAATGGTGTAATTTTCACGTATACACGTATAATTGCATTTAAAATAATCAAGGGGAATAGGAAAATATCCATACTTATACCATTTATGTATTTACTGAATGTAAATCCTAGGGAATTCAGTTGAAATATATAATATATCACAAGAAATTTTTTTAGTGCATAGACGCAGTAGGAGAAGCAACACATCAGCAGCTGAGATGCATTGCCGCATTATGCAGTTGCAGTTGCTGTTTAGCAGTTGCATTGGCTCCCATCTAATGCAAATATTATGGCAAAATCTCATAATTAAGATAAGCAACTCGGTTGAGTGGTTTTAATGAAAATCAAACAATTGCCAAATGCAACAATAACAGTGACAGAACCAAGAGGGGAGGCGAGAGCGAGCACACCCATGATGCACTCGTCTGTGGAAACCGTAGCCTCCATGTCTGTTTCGGTTAATATTTAATTAATGCTTAGACCGTGTTTGCCATTGGCTGAGTGATGATCCATGCATTGCCATGGCTACTTGCATAATTATTTTGCCAGAAATTTGGCTTGGCCATAGTCCGAGTATATGTCCTTGATCCTGGACACCGATTACTTTATATGCCAGTCCGGAGAATGAGGCGGGACACGCAAGCTGGGCATTCAATGACTTTTCCAGAAATTGCACTAATTAAATTTATTGTATTGCTGATTTAATTGATGACATGTGACTTAGCAGCTCTATACAAGGAAAACTAATCCAATATTTTTCATATATATCTTACAGATTAAATTTCAAACGGATTGGTCTCCTAAACTTGTTAAACAATTTTACTAAAGCAAGTTGAATTTGAATGAAAATATGTTTAATCTCAATCTACAAATATTTATTAATAACAACGTACTTACTGTATAACTTAATATACTTATAAAATCTAAGTATAAGTATATATTTTCCAAATTTTGGCAATATTAGTCAAGTGCTTACATAAATATTTACACAAAATTGGACGGACTTTATTGTTTGAAACTTTTACAGAAACCCAAATAAAACTGAATATATTGTTTTATAATTATACATACTAAATAATTGCAATACTACACCTAAAATTTAATTAACGAAATATATACTAGGGAGAATCCTACATCTATTATAAATACTAACAATTTAATAAACGATATAGAGAGCATTCGCCTAAATATATTGACAATCTGTATTTGCTTAACAGTTTTGAATTAAACATTTATATTTTAGTTATATTGATTAGGTTTAGATATGTGGATTTTTTTTAGCATTAAAATAATTCTAAATAGCTTAAATATAAATACATTTTAAGAATATCGATTTAAGCCAACTATTTTGATTCAGAAAACTGAACTTTATTATAAGAAAAACCCTGCCAAATGTAGACCTTTCTATGTGCTTAACCTGCAATCCAAATTCCTTAATCTTTAGTTGCTAAACTTCCTCCATGCGTTATCGAATCGCGAAAGGGCGACACGATAATTAGGAGGAGAAAACTGTGTCACCACAGAAAGTATGAAGCGAGGACTTTGCCGGAGACTGCTTATAATTAAGGCTTAATTGAACGAGGCAGTCGTCACGTAAGCCAGTTAATGATGCACACGTTACTCGCCTTTGACTTGGCATGATTACACCGCAAACCCCTCGCCGGAGCCCAGCTTGTTAAATTCTCACAAGACCAGATTTTGGGCCAAGATCTTTGCCAAGCTCTCTATTAAAACATTTGCCAGGCGGAGGAGGATTTTATAACACACATGACAGGCGACTGGCTAAAGGTCCTTTTGTGTCGCCTGGCCCGCAGACAGAGCATTGTTTCAGATATAGTTTATTACGTTCCCGAAAAGTTGAATATGCAATTCGGTGTGCATATTAACCCGCAAGTGAGACGGGGCGGGGCGGGGCGGGCCAGTGGGTGGTTATGGTTCGAAAAAGTTGCCATTTTTTTGGCCCAACTATTTAGCATAACGACGGTCTCTCATTATGAGGCAATGTCCCCGACAGGCGGGCGGGCTCTTAACTTTATTTGCCCAGTGTATTTGACCCCTGTTATTCAGAAGCGGAGCGTTCGGAGCGGGTCCAGGAACAGGAACAGGAACAGGACAAGGCGGTAGTTAGCAGAAAGCAGCTAGCGAGCGGCGAATGGCCAACACCAAAGCACCGGGCACGTAAAATATGCGCAGTTGTACACCGGTAGTGTATGCCAGAGATCACTTGACTATAAACGAGATTAAAAATTCAATTACGTTGGAGTTGGAAGCTGCATCGAGTAGCAGCAAAGAGCGCAAAAAACCCCCAACGAGGGCAAAGCAAGGCAAAAAACATGGACAGCCAAAGTTGGCCCAAGCTGAACCATCGCAAAGAAAAAAAACAACCTGGCGAGAAGTTATGCAAAGGAATCCGATCTAATGAATACCCTAATCGATCTGGTAAATGTACCAATAAATATCATTATTATCTTCAAAATTAGAATTGCAATAAACGCATTTAAAGGTCCAAGGTTTAGAGAAAAGGGATTTAATTTATAAATACTAATTTAATATGTTTAAGTTCTGAACCCTTGACCACAATTGAATAACAAATCTGTAATAATTGATCTGTTGTTTTTTATTTATTTCTTAGTCAAAGTAGTAACAGTTTTTATTATAAAATAAAGCAAACATATATTTTTTTATACGAAAAAACACAATACCCCAAGCGATGGTACTCCTAAAAAAAAAGGGAGAAAGACAAACGCCATGGCTCTGGCGTATGCTCTCAAGTCAAAGCTAGCCATACGCTCCTGGTGCAACTAGTTCCCGGGGAAGGGGTTGTAAGGAGGGGGCCAGGGGCGGAGACCGGGGGAGCATGGAGCAGGTGAATCGCTGGACACAGAAGTGGTCAGTGGCGGCGACGTTGTCGCAGCCAACGGAAGTTGACAACAATTTATGTGCCTGAAACGGATACAATTTACAAGCCGAGCTGCGATGGCCCGCTGACTGTGCACGTGTAGCCATATAGAAGAGGTGAGTGCCGACGGCAGGGTGCTCACTGTACAGGTGCGGCAATGGCCGAAACCGAGGCACCGGCACCCAAAAACTTCAAACGGAATTTTGTGTGAGTACTTAGTGCAAAGTGGCCAGGGACAGGATTCCTTCTTTCGTATGTGTGGATGCACTTGCAAAAATATCACATATTAACCTTAGTAAATAATATACAAGACTATGGTAGGAAATATTTATTTAATTATCTAATAAATATACATTCTTGATAAACATTATCTTAAATCGCCTTGTAACGCTGATAAATACCATTTAATCTTTATGGGGTCAGAGATGTCCAGATCCATTTGCCTTCACAAACATTTTAATTTATATAAAATCCTACAAGCTGCTTAAATTAAATTTTTAAAGTCATAAGCCTAATATCTCTTTAAGAAAAACTGTTAAATTCTTGATTTTTCCTTAGTGTCTCTATATGATTTTTTTCACTCCTGTTTCTCAGGTACCTCTCTCTCCCCGCTCCGGTTGTTAGGGGCAACAGCCGGAGCCGAGTCAGCCTCAGTCGCATTCGCAGGTGGAGAAAAACGAGCGAAACATTTGAATTTCGTTTCAAGTTGAAGTTGATAAAAAGCCAGTGATTTAGGGCGTGTCCTGGTGCTAGCAACGGACACAAATTTGGGTTCACTTTTTCCACCGGAGTTCCTGTCCCTTCGCCCCAGCCCTCTCTACAGTCCGCCTCTTTCATTCCGCCCAGGTAGCTTGCAGGCCAGTTTGAAAAAAAAGTAACCCGCAATTAAGATAAAGTTTTTTTTTACAGCGATATTTTTAACTCGGTAATTTTTGTGTACTTTGCCCAAAGTTCTTGGGATTGGGGGTGTAGCTTTGGGCTAGGGCATCGGAGGTGGGTTTTTGTAAAATAAATATACTTCAATGGCGTTCATTTAATCAAGCAGCGAGTGGGTGTTAATACAGATATATATATATGTACGTCATATGTAGCAATGAAAGAGACGGGCGAAGCAGGGGCAAAAACAATTTTCAATGTCAATTTGATTAATATCGCTCATACGACGTGTGGGGTGGGTTGATTTAAGACAATGTGAGAGCTAGCTTTAATAGGGTGCGCCTGCTTGTATGTCTCAATCTCGTTTTGAATGCGAACTAATAGCTATTATAATTGCTTACATACATATTATATAATATTTACATGGCAATAACTAATTCAGATTTGTGTTTCTGTATATAATATATATAATAAATTTAATTTATAATCTTAGTACAAAATAGTTAAAGGTAAAATAATTTGCGATAAATCATAAGTTCATATTTATATTATCTCGAAGCTAAGTCTTTGTACTTATCTTTAAGTAATACTCTAGAAATTTTTTAATTATAAATTTCATTATTCGGGTAACTATACTTAAGTAACTCTGTCTCAAAACACTAGCTATGCGTTATGAAAGGAAAACACAGTTGATTAATACAATTAATAAATTGTTAATAACTTAACGAATGTCCATTTTCAATTATTCAATGTTCTGTTTTGGGGTTTCCAAATGTATGTTTATTGGAGGCGTTAATAAAATCGAATCAACACATTTTTAAGGAATATTTTCATGAATTATTATTAAGTATTTATTACAAAAATATTCCTTTGACCTAAGTATGCCAAGTATTCTTAGCATCGCTACATCAAATAAAATGTACAAATATTTAAAAACACATCGAATATTATTATGTATGGACCAGTAAAATGTATTGAACAATTCTAGCCAATAAATACTGTTTATAAAAAACATAACAAAGTCAGCAAAGGTACTGCTGATGAGGACTTATTAGCTAGAATTCCGAACAACATGTTAACGACATCTCGATTTATACGAACAAGCGGTTAACAGAAAAATATAAAATATATATATATTATAAAAAATATAATACAAAATATGTACAAAAAATTGCGATTAAATGTAATCTTTTTTATTGCAACTTGGTAAATAAGCAAAACAAATTTTAATCAAATATAAAAGCAATAATCATCCACTGTCAAATAACCTGAGGCTCAACTTTATAAACATAAACCGGTTTTCGTCAGAGCATTATCAGAAGAGAAGCACGTCTGCTCAATACATTGAACCTGATTTTGATAACTAATCGGAATATTAATGTCCAGAACAAGCGGTGTTCCCCAGCTATTTGCTCAAAATACGTCACAAACAAACATTTAATCAATAATAAATTTATTTTCAACATTCGTATACGATAAGATTGGAATGGCAACTAGGAACCTAGAATTGTAAACAACAAACATATGTACATAAGTATACTCTACTCTACC
>JAEIIG010034704.1:0-11763 GCA_018904695.1 Drosophila parvula
TTTTTTCATAGAATTCCGTGAGTTAATTATATATTTATGACCGCCTAACACACAACTGCATTAACTAACTTTATAACTAAAGACAATACAACCTGATTACTATACAGGCAACAATCAATGTAATTACATTTATACAATATAGCCAGGATTTAATTAAAACATCATTTATTACCACGTCCGAAAACCGAATTAATTGCAGTTGGATGCGTCAGCAAACTGAAGGTAAAAACTGAAATCGTAGGCTTTGGCAAAGTTTTTTTTTTCGTTCAGCATACAAAACGGAGTTGAATTACATATTTTATTTTCCATTTTCGGCTGCCACGCCAGGTTCTGCTAGGTGTTGTTCCCCCTACAAAAATATTTCGTTAGCTCACACGAAATTCGCATAAATTTGACATGCACTTGGAAACTAAGGCGAAACTTGTACGCTCTTATATTTATAGCTAATGTTATGATTTACCGAGTGTATTCGCACATTATGCCCAGCACTTTTTCCCCCAACAAGAGGAGGGAAACGAAAAAAGGAAAAACCTTGAATTTAGATATTTTTCTGGGTTACTCACCGACCCACCTGTTTTATTTTGGCCGTGTGTTTGTGGCTGCTGTGTACGAGTATATGTATGTGTTCGTTTGCTATCTAAATATTTTGTTTTGGCAGTGCAAAAGTTTTGCCAGCCTGCCAGGATCTGCCTGCCTGCCCGCACGGACTTCCCCTTTTTGTAATGCAAAAAGTATTTACATTTTGCAAGGCAGTCAGCAGCCAGCCAGGCGAGCAGTCCTGTGCCTGTGCTGCATGCATGTCCTGTGTGCGGTGCCTTTGCAGATTTCGGAGCTTGGCCTAATAGGTTTTTGTTAATTTTGGGGATTTCACTTGAAAGGCGCTCAGCAAAAGGTTTTTACACATGTTGCCGCTTTTACCTAAGCGCTTTCTCTGAGCTTCGCCTGTTTTTCTTTCTTCTTTTTCTTTTTCTTCTTCCTATTATTATTATTTTTATTTTCTGTTGCAAGTTTACCGGAAGCCAGCTAGGATATATGTAGAAATTGCATAAGCTTTATAATAAAACGCTAGCTCTCAACTCTGGGGCCGAGATGGTGGGCGGTGGACTTGCAAAGGCATGCCAGCTATGATATAATCTAAATAGGAAAGTTGCCCAGGTCAAAGGTGATTCTCAGGTTGTTTTAGGGCACAAACTTTTCCACTCCTATGAGAAAAGTTCTGACCCAAGCAGACAGATAAAGGGAGTCATGAAAGACACAGAGAGAGGGTGGTAAGTCGAGGCACACAAACTTACATTAGATAGCTCAGTTTTCAGCTCGTTGTTGGTTTGTTAATGAGCCGCATTGTTGCCATTTTAAAGAGGACGCCAGGAGGAGGACAAGGACCCATGGAAACCTAAGCAAATGAAGATATGTGCGACAGCCGGGGGATGAGTTACGGAACACAAGAAGCACTGAGGCAAAATAAATGCTCCAATTCATACCAAAAGTGAAAAATATTCCCATCTTCTTGTAACACTTTCGATGCCTAAGAAACCTTTCTTCGACTTAATTTAGGAATGCAGTAAAACTAGAATAAAAATACGTGAATAGAAAATCAATCAATTAGGTATATTTTCCAATCAAAAGCTTATTTAAGTATTTAATCTAAAAGCTCCCTTTTTCTCTCCGTGTCTCCTAACTAGAGGGATAGGGAAAGTCACCAGCTGGTTGGCTTTTATCTTGTGGCAGCGAACAGGCGGCGGCATCAAGCCCAAACGCTAACGACAACCGCCAACGATGTTTGCATATTACGCATACGCAGCGTTGTCGCGTATCTCAATTTGGCTGCCGTCGCCCGTCTCCCTTCGCTCGTCGCTCTTCTTGCTACTTCATTTTTGGCTGCAACACGTTGTGCTCGGCTGTACTCCGCTGTGTTGTGTCATAGCTTCTCCCTATTTTTTGGCCATTTCCCCTGCCGAATTCCCGCCTGACAAAGCAAATACAATAAATGAACGCCTCCAGCGCCTCATCCACGTCTTCTGGAGCGGAAGAACAGCACAGCTCTTTCTATCAGACTATCCCAATCCTCCCTCCAGAATGTTGCATTTCGGGTCTTTGTGCAGTTTGCCATTTTATTATTTCTAGCATATTTTTTTTATGCATGAGTTCCTGCTTCTACTCCTCCTCTGACAGCTGGCAAAGTCAACGTCTGTTCCTTTATTTCATTTAATTGCTTTGGTAAATATTTAAATGCTTAAGCTTGGAGTGTTTCGGAAGGGAAAGCCGGTGAAAATATCAAGGAGAAAAGGGGGGAAAATGCAGCTTAAGGTGTTATTAGTCTTGCCGGTGACTTAAAACTCAGGGTTACTAAAGCCAACAAGCTTAGAAAACAGAAATTTAAATAAAAGGTTTCAGGAGATTAAAACTAATTGATTACAAATACATAATTTTAATTAAGTTTCTTGACCAAAATTAAATTTTAAGTGATGTTATTCTCAACCTAGGATATTTATAAAGGTTAATACCTACAAAATCCCCTAATTATTATATTATTTTTGCTTGTTTCAGTCTCATCCAACGCGACACCCATCCCGCGCCCATCATCAACTGCCGGATGATCAATGCGGGTGGCAAGCACATCCGCGATGCATCTCCAGCGCCCGATCACCGATCCGAAGCCCGCCTCAGGATTGATCCCAAGGTATTGGTCTTCGTGGAGACCACATACTCCGGCTTGGGACGTGACATAGCCGAGCTGCTCGTCTACAATCGGATCAAGTAAGTTGCTCTCCTCTAATATTTCGGGTCGGGGCAAAAGAGGAATCATAGACAATTAGCTCAGACAAATTTGCATAATTGCAAAGGCAGCGATGCGGCGATAATTATTACACTCAAAGTAACTGCGAAACGGAAGTGGCAGCGAAACCGACACTGCCACCACGTTGCACAAGCCAAAATGAATGAGAGTCTAGCGAGGTCCTTTAGACTCCGGAATGCTCTACTTTGCCACTCTGCTCCTCCTCCCCATCCTGTCCTGGCCCTGGCCATTGTCAATGTTGACCCAATTTGGGTAGTTGGCCATAAAAAGGCAGGTTATGAAATTAATGCCAAGCTATGCAGCTTCCTCTCTCCGTTCGTCTGTCTGTCTGTCTGTCTCTGGGTCCTGGGAAGTGCCAGCAAACCAGCAAAGCATTCCAGTTTAATTGGCAACTTATGCTTTTGTGGTCGAGTGGCCTGCCAAACGCCGCCGCCGCAGCAGCATCCTTGCCATGCCCACACCCTCCCATTCATATCCATCCCGGACACATCCATCTGGGCCAGCTCAGCCGGAAGTTGCCCTGTCCCTCTGGCCAGTGTCTCACCATCTCACCTGCTCCCCAGTTCACCCCTCAACTCCACATTGCCCTGACCAAGTCAGCAGTTTTTCCACTTTGCCTCCAGGCATTGCCCACAAAGTGCGGAACTTCAAGGAGAAGTAGCATTCCTGAGGGAACTGGACTGCCAGCCATAAACACATAAAGTTAAGTAACCAGATCCTAGATAGGTATAAGATTTTCCCAGACAGCTGGTATTTATAACTATAAAGATATCCTGAAATAATACTAAAGCTTCCTTCTAGTTTTCATATAACTACCAATCTTTTATAAATATTAAATGATGATAAATATTATACCAAACTCCCTCAAAACCCACTCAGACTCATTTCTCCAGGGTATTCCCAGTTCGGCAGGGAATGTAGGCTCATTTTTCGTTGCCTACCTTCTGGCGCACAAAGAGTTATTCTTTCCTTGGGTCATGCCTTTGTAATTCTGCTGTCTACAGCTGGCTGTGTAAGTGTGCTGAGTGTGCTGGTTGTGTGAATGGCTGTTCCAGGGCGTCAGCCCCTCGGAGGGGTCCGCCCAATTGGTTAACCGCAGTGACCGCAGGATGCAGCCTCCTGCAAATAACCGCAATTATTATACCAGCTGCACTTTGGCACCGAGGGCGTGGCTAACTTTTCAATACCGTTTTTATACGCCTTTACTTTATATTTTTTTTTTTATATATTTTTCTTCACACTCCTTTAAACATTTTCCCACATACACGTTTTGTGAATTGCGGTTAGGGCAAGAAAAATGGTTTTGGAATAAGGCCGGGAGGACTTTTCCTGCAGCATTTTCTACCTCTTTGTGTTTTTTTTTTCGGGGGGACCAAAAGTCAAAGGGCAAAAATTTCAATTTGCCGCAGCTTTTGTTGATGTTGTTTGGACTCCTCCTTGGCTTTTGTGTTGTATAATTAAATTTTGTCGTTATGGCGAGAGCGCAGGGCCAAACTAGCTGCAGAGAAGCCGGAGGAGGAGCTCCTTCGTCTCATTTTCCTAAGACGACTCCTTCAGTGGCGCAGACAAGTGCTTCAACTTTAATGAGATTTCAAGTACAAATAGCAATAGCAGCGATGCCGTTCATCTGTCGTTCCCCTGTCCCCCTTTCAGTTCTCCTGTCTGGCAGTTGAGTAATGTCTGCCATTGTCTCCAGCGCTGTAACCAAATATGCAGGCGAATGACTCTCATGACCTAATCAACTTGGCCGTGTGAGCGAGCACTGGGCTGGCAAAACAGTTCAGGGCGAAATAAGAGGAATTCTGTGCTGAAAAGATGCATAACTCCTTAGACAAATCGGTAACCACAAATCAGAATAGTTAAAATTTTAAAGAAACATAAATAAAGAAGAAAGAAACATAAAATAAATATACATACGTAAATTTACTCTAAAATCTAAGAGGTATTAAGCAATTTATATCTTCATCTCGCTCCCACTTAACGCAGATGGTTAGTTGAGTTTCGAACCATGGTTAAGAACCTTTTTGATTTTCAAGGATATT
Organism: Drosophila parvula; assembly: GCA_018904695.1. Classification (NCBI taxonomy): domain Eukaryota; kingdom Metazoa; phylum Arthropoda; class Insecta; order Diptera; family Drosophilidae; genus Drosophila; species Drosophila parvula. The sequence goes on from JAEIIG010034704.1 coordinate 4,840, forward strand.
CTTAAAAGATCTATTTTTGAAGGCGAGAGAAGGGGTTTTAGAGAATCTTGGGGAGAGGATTGCACTCTTAGGGCCACGACTGTAGCTTTTTTACTTGTTGAGAACCACAATTGTGTAAAATTATATGAAAATAATATAAAACTTAAATATATTTGTAATTATCATGTTTCTAAAACCGTAAAATCACTCTAATCTCCTACTTAAAGGTATTAGTTCTTCCGCAAATATTTCTTGTGCTATTCTAGCAACCATAACTGTGTGTCAGAGGGCACCGCTTGATGCCTCCATTACTCGTTCAGATTGTTGCTGTACTTGTCTGCTTATCAATGACTTCATTAGTGTACTCTTCAGTGACTAGTCTCTGCTGCCGTTGCTTGGGGTTTCGGGTACTCGAAACTTTGCCCAAGAGCCCCGGGAGCTCCAAAAGAGAGAGAGAACGCAGTAGGGCAACAAATTTCATTAACATTACCATCTCATTATTGCTGATGACTTTTGTGTGTGTGAGGAAGTTTTGGGGGAGAGCAGAAGCAGGAGCAGGAGTGTGTGAGTGTGTGGGTGCAGTCACTTATGCATATCAAAAGAACAGAAAAGGAGAAGGGATATAAATACACAGAAGGAAAACTAGTCAATGAAAATGATAAGAAAATATTCTACATTTTATTATAAATAAAAGGTAGTTAGGTTAGTCTGTCTTCCTGAAATTATAACTCCAATCGAATTCAAAAATAAAGGCCAGAAAAAAAGCTTATTTTTGAGATCTCCTCACGCCTTAAGAGTCGCCTACTTTTGATTACTTTATCCTGCCACTTTTTCCTGTCTCAGTACAGAGATCGGTTGAAGGATAGGTGCGAGGGAAGCTGAGAGCGATTGCCTGGCTTGTAATGTAGTTTAAGTTTGTTTCACTGGATCCTAGGGCAACCTGGCTCATCCTGCAACTACAACATCCTGATACATTCCGACTCAAACACACTCCTGAGCAATCAAAGTTGTCGCTGGCGCCATGGCAGCCATTATTGAAATGCGTCCTGCTCGTAGTCGTCCTCGTACTGGTATCTGTGTGCGAATAAGTGGATGTTGTGTGCGTGGACGGGACGCAGGTGCATTCAACGGCTTTGGCACGGCACTCGCTTTTCCCATTATCAATTATTTATGACACGGAGGGACGCAACGGAACGCAACGCAACGCAACGCGACGCGACGCTGCTCATTGCTCCCAAGTTGCCACTCAATTAGCCATGAAAAATTCACTCGCTGACTTTCCAAGTGTCGCACTTGACGTATGCGTAATGCCGGCGAGACAAATGCTAGAAACTCTGTCCCTCTCTCTTTCTCTGGGCTTGAAGTGTCGCTAAATTTATTCAATATTTGCACAAATCCCGCTGCATTTAAAGTAGGTATATCCGGAGTGTAGCCGTGATTTCTTCTTGTCCTAATGGACTCTGGCTAGGGCACATTTCTCGCTTTGTTATCCCTGCTCTTTAACCGCTCCAATTAGCTTGGCCAATTGATTGATTGCCAGCTTTTCGGCTCTTTCCTCTGGCTCCCTTCTGTTTTTTTTTTGTTCCAGACAAATGGCCACCGTTGTACATACAAATTTCGGGGCAAGAGCGCCGCGCCAGCAAGTATGCAAAGTTTTGCGAAAGTTTTTACGCCCGGATTGCCGCCATTTGTGCGAGCCTGAAACTGGCCATTTTCCAAAAAAAAAAGGGGGCCTCCTTAGGCACAGGAAATACACAGGAAGTCAAAGGGTAACTCTGGACATAAGAAAGGTTTTTAACTTATAATAAACCCTATTTTAATTCAAATTATAGGTAATCTAGGAACACGTTCTATGGATTTTAAACTAGGAAACTTCTTTCTAAAGAGATTATATGTGTGTTTGTATTGTTATATTTTTCTCAGAGTCTTTTTTGTTTTTATTTATAGCAAGAAACCATTGTAGATCTACTTTTATTCTCTGTGTGTGTGGCATTAGCGAAGCACGCCAAAGTTTCTGCTGCCTCTAATGCTCCGTGAAATTCTAATGAAATATTCCGAGGTAATTACGCGGCCCAAAAGACACCGCCATCAATGGTTCTCCTTTATACTTGCCCCTCCTTCATAGATCGTTTATTAAATTGCCATTTATAATGTGCAGCGGAGATTGGTTGAGGGATGGGGGGAATGGATGGTGTGCATTATGCGCCTAATAGCTACTTAACCTTATTTTCAATTTTTGATTTGGCCTCAGCAGTCAGGGAAGTCAAGTCAGGCGGCAGTCAAGTCAAGTCGAGTCAGCACACGGAAGTCATCAGCAGTCTTGTTATCATTTCAGCCCGCCCACTGTGTGCCCCGGGTATATAGCGTGTGTGTGTGTGGGTTGTGTGAATAATGTAGCATGCTTTTGTGGTGGCTCAGGCCAAAAACTGCGCTTATTCCGGGCGCTGATTGCGCCACTGGGAGCCCGAAAACTTTTTAAAACGCGAAATGGCAAAAGGCGAATAACGAACGAACCAGGAACTCCACCCCTCAGACCCTTGGCTGACGTCAATTCAGCCAGACACATGGCAAACGCCATAAACAGCCACCACAATTGGAAGCTTGCCATGGCAAATTCGCGCTAGAGAGGGCCCAGGACCAGGATCAGGTCCTGGCTGGTGCTGCTGTCTCCCCTTTGCCAGCTAGCCTTTTTGGCTGGCATTCCCAGCTGCCTTCGCTCCGCTTGGCTCGTCATAATCACACCCTTTTCGCCAATGTTTACTTTAATAATGTCGCGGAAAATTTTTATTTTCAATTTTTCACAAGTCAATGGAGTTTAACCAGCCAGGGCAGCCAACCCAGCCAGGACAGAGACACCGTCAGTGCCACAGTGGGAATCAATGGGCTGTGAAATTATATTATTTGCCGAGAGAGAGATATGGCAGCTTTTTTTATGAATATTCATGGATGCTTTGGCTATTAAGGGTTTTATTTTGTTTATATAACCTTATATGATTTATGGAATTATTATTTATATATTAACAGATTTATGTGGAAGCTTTATTATTTCTAAAACAGCACATTTTAAAACTAATTTAGTAAAAGTTTATAACACTGAATATAATTTGAGGTGAACTAAAAGACAAATGCCAGCTTAGTGCGTTCCTTTGAATTATTGTTCTTCCCAAACGAAGTCATTTTTACAACAAAATTAGTAGATTTTCATTCTCATTCCAAATTTCTTATCTAAATATTTTTCTAAAAAGTCTTTTTCTTTTTAATTAAAAGGCATAAATCTGATTTAGCATCAGATCAGCAGATATTACATGCATTTTCCCTTCAGTTATTCATCTCAAATTCCATTTCCTTGACAATAAATAACTTGACAAGTCAAGTCTCAAAAAATCCATTTCCCTTTTTAATTAAAAATTCAACAAATCCAGTTGGCCCACAAACTGAATTTAATTAAAAATGTACAGAAATGTTTTAAAAATATGTATGTTGTTCTTGTGGAAAGACTTGCCTTTAAAAATTGAATATTCCATTTCATTTGCAATTAGGAATTCCGCAAATCCGCATTCAATTTCGAAGAATCGTTCCATTAAGATTTCATAGAAATGTTTTCCACTGTTTAGCCCCACGACAATGGCCATATATATATATATGATTTTCTGTATATATATATAGGTGTATGGATTCGTACATATGTGCAAGGTCTTTATATTATTTTCCCATGTGTGCCATGCCTGTGTTTGTGCAGGCGAAAAAAAAGGAAAATATTTTTGCTCTAGCGCTTGGCACGTGACGCGGCAGTTCGAGTTGTGTTGGGCTGCTGCTGTTCACAGAGATTGTTCCCGCAACCTTTAACCCCCTGCCACCACAACCCCGACAACCCTGGCAGCCCTGGCAGGGCAAGGCAGAGCCGGGGCAGAGCCGAGCCCCCCTTTACCACGCTCATGTTTTGTGTGACAAGTTGGCTTCTTGCTGGGGCTTGTTGTTGTCGCTTGTTGTTATACTATTTATTCGCCCCATCCTTTCTTTTCCCATTTTTTTTTTCAACAAATTGGTTATTTTATTGAATTACTCAAGCAGCAGGAGGCGGCAACCCCACCACGAGTTTCCCCCGCAACTGTCGTCTGGGGCTGCGTGATTATATTGGCCTAAACAGGCGCTCCTGGCGGCGGGGCTGTCAGGACGGGGGAAAACTCACAAGTCGCGGCTTTAAGGACGTTGCCTTTGCGTGTCTCTCGCTTTACACTTGACAAAAAAGGATAGTGTATACTTTATTAAAGGGCTTGTAAGTGGGGGAAATTGAATCAACTGATTAGCAAGAACGGATATATTTAATTAAATATTATTTTATTATAATTTTGAATTTATTTAATATGAAATTTTGGTTACCAACTTGGCGCACTAACTGATTGCATTAAACATGAATTTCCAATGGATTCTACCTGCGAATGGGTTGGTAATCAGCAATAGGTTACTAATGGAAACACTGGCAATATCAAAAACAGCTGCATACTAAAGTCTGCTGCTTAGTTTTGGCAAGATCTTTGTGCATTTTTGACAAACAGTTTTATTTGCAATTTATTTTGTTTCAATCAAGCGGATGCAATAATTTTTTATTAAAGAGAATATATATGTTTTTTTTTTTCAATATTTTGATTTTTCCCCGTGTACATTTTCCCTCATTCTTTCCACTCATATGTGTGTGTGTTTGTGACTTAAGTAGTTTCGCCGCGTATAATAAATTTTCTAGTTTAAACTCATTTATTGCCCTCGCCGAAAGGATGAAAGAATGGATTGCGGGGTTAGCTGTGGCCCAAGAGGAGGCGGAGTGCTCCCAACGACTCCGCCTCGCCGCTCCTCCCAGCCGATGCCATATAATGGCCATTTGTTGTATAATTTTCACATTGTTTAGTGTCCCGAGTAGCCGAGTGAAGTAACTTCCGCTTCTCTCGAGCGCACACAGTTACCTCCTTGAGGGTTTTTATTTATGATATATAGATTACTCAGCGAAGTTACTTTGGCGACGGCCAAAGTGCTTCCTCCTCGAGGAGCTAAGGCATTACCACCCACTTCTACAGAACTCACCGGATCGGTCGTGTGGGGTTAATTACGCTGGCAAATTATAGGCCGTGGGGGAAAATGTCTTAATACGCACGGAATTAAATTGGAAATACGAGCGAAAGGGGGCGGTTAGGAGGTGCGGCTTAACCCTATAATGGCTTACAATCCATTTTAAGATCAGAGATAAGCTAATGGAGCTCAAGTGGTTAGTGTAACTTCTGTGGTTTTCGTAAAAGTATATTATTTTCTTACATTCAAAGGGAATCACCCCGAACATATTCAAATAACATGAAGGAATACAGAAATTTACCATGTTCTTCAATCGATTACAGATTAAAGAAACAAGTATAGAGGAAAAATGTAGCATTCTGTGATATTTATGGAAATAAATCAACTATAAATAGCAGTACCACCACGACACGTGTTGGACAGGTTAAGCGTTGGCCCATTTCGGTTTCCGACTGATAAAAATCAATCGCCTCCCACTCACTCACTCACCTGGCCAGCTAATTGGCACACGTGTCTCTGTGTGTAGCTGCTCGGCACACATCTAATCAAGTAATCAGGCAGGCAGGCAGGCCGGCAGTCAGTCGATGGCCAGGTACCTTCCCTGCTAATTGCATCATTACTCACAGCTAATAAGCTGAAACTTTGCCTCACGGCGCCACTTTTGGTCATTGCCTACTTTTTGGGGTTGCTGTTATGGCACGGATCAAATCACCTGGCTGACCACAGAAACCGGCTTGAAATGGCTCAAATAAAATACCTGGGATTTGTACCATTAACACAGGTGTCGAACTTGATCTGCTGTCTTTGATTTACTTAGAAAAAATAGGATTCTAGTTTAGCTTTCTTTTAATTTTTAATTACTACTTACAATTTTATTAATATAAGACATTCATGGTGTTAATTTCCCATTATTTGAGTTAATATTAAATAAGATCTCAAGTTAAATAAACTTTCTGCGACACTTTCACAGATAAAAGTATTCAAGAAAATTTGAAAAAGTTAAGATCATCATTGACAAATTTTTGTATAATGTGTCCAAACTTGCTGCTCTTCTCCGCTTCTTTTTCGGGGAAGTTTCCATCTCGATAGCGAGAATGTATTCTTGGCATTACAAGGATGTGCAGGAATCTCTATTTGCGATACGTCCTACTCCCTACAGCTTAATTTCCTGGCGCAAATATCAACAAGGTCGCCTTCGCCTTCGCCCCCAGATGAAGCGCTCTAATGAAATTACAAGGCTGTAGTAGTAGAGCCGGAAGTGGGGGCAGGAAGAGCTCTCTCGCAGCCAGAGGGGGCTTTTTGCAATGGAATGGAAGCGAATGCTCCATGCGGAGTCCGCACAAGACCCTGTAAGCCAAAGTGGCAGTGGGAAGTCAACTAAAACTAAGCTCATTTAATGCGTTGCATAAGCGACAAGCGCGGGCGGCAAACACTCTCAAGCACAAGCACACAGACACCGAGACATACCAACAGGCAGACAGACAAATAAACAAACAGGCACACAGAATGCACCTACAAACCGGAAACAGGCGACAAGAAGAAGAACACGCCGATGGGAAAAACACGAAAAGAACGCGAAAAAGGATCGTATAAGATACCGAAGCTTGCAATACACTTCCGGAACACTTAAACTTAAAGAATATACTAAGAAATATTTTAAAAAGTTTATACAAGCGTATATGTATGTATTCCTCTATAGATAATGTAAATTATTTATTTTATTTACTAAATAAACCTCTGAACAAAGCTGTCTTACCTTCAGCCAGGGCACAACACGCTCTAGAGCATGCCGGCATTTTGCACTTTTACGTTTATCCTGAGGAAAATTTAACACCCCATACAAATGCAAACAAATGAGCGCAGCCAAGCCCTCTAACAAATACG
>JAEIIG010034705.1:0-17629 GCA_018904695.1 Drosophila parvula
TTAGTTTCCAAGTGCATGTCAAATTTATGCGAATTTCGTGTGAGCTAACGAAATATTTTTGTAGGGGGAACAACACCTAGCAGAACCTGGCGTGGCAGCCGAAAATGGAAAATAAAATATGTAATTCAACTCCGTTTTGTATGCTGAACGAAAAAAAAAACTTTGCCAAAGCCTACGATTTCAGTTTTTACCTTCAGTTTGCTGACGCATCCAACTGCAATTAATTCGGTTTTCGGACGTGGTAATAAATGATGTTTTAATTAAATCCTGGCTATATTGTATAAATGTAATTACATTGATTGTTGCCTGTATAGTAATCAGGTTGTATTGTCTTTAGTTATAAAGTTAGTTAATGCAGTTGTGTGTTAGGCGGTCATAAATATATAATTAACTCACGGAATTCTATGAAAAAACGTTATTGATAAATTAATTTGGGTATTCTGTATTGAGCGATAAATAAAATAGGCTACAAAAGGTTGATCTTTATAAATGAATTGTGTTTGAAATTGAATTTCTGTGCGTTATTTGTCTTGTTTTGAATATTTTAAAATTTATAAACCAACTCGTATTGCCTTTGAAATATTAAAAGGATATCTATGGCAGAAATGAATTTAATTTAAATTTAAAGAATTTATTGAGAACAAAGAGAAACCCTTGGATTATAGTCCAGTTCATAGAAACTAATTAGCCAGCAAAAACTCTATTTATAACTTTTCAGATCGAATTTTGATCCTTTGAGGACAGTCTCTTGCCTTCAGTAACTTTAATTCATCTCTTCCACGGAGTAAAAGTAACAAACAAAGTTCGCTGCTACTTTGGCAACCTTTACAGGACGTTTTCATAGTTGATCAGCAAAAACAAAAACGAGGACAAAACTTTTGCGATGCCTGATGCCCGATGCCCGAGTCCTGTGCCGCTCCTGATGAAGAAATTGTGCCGTGCTGGCTCAGCCTTCTTGTTTGCATTTCGTGCAACATTTGCGAGGCAGGCAACCTGTTCTGTGCCCGTTCGTTCTCTGGCCTCAGTTTCGCTGATTTATTTGTGCACAGCACAAAATTTCCGTTTCCGCTGGCAAAGGAGGGGGCGTGTCCCCGAAAAAGACTAGGGAGGCGGCGGAGGCGTGGTCGAAGGGCCATAGTTTCGTCTTTTGTGCTGCATAAATTAGGCAACAAAAAGTCAGTTTATGCATTTGCGACGTGTTATTTATGCGGGCGTGCAACAAACTTGGCAAACTGCTCGCTCCCGCGCAAATGTTGCACTGTCAACGAAGCTGGGAAAAAGGTGTGCACTTAGAGAAATCCTACAGGAAATGTTCGCCAAGAGAAACATGTATTATGAGTTTTTGAGCATCTGCGTGACTTTGATATATATTATATATGGTAAAAATATATGAAATATGTATCCTTAATCATTACAAGTATATTTTTCTAAATTTATTTTGTGTATTTGTAAACATTATAACAAAGTACAACGATATAATACCAAAGCTTTACTTTGTTGTATTTATTTCTTAAAGTAAAACTTTAAAATAAATTAATATCTTTATTTTTAATAACAAATCTTGCTCATATTCATTATATTCAATAACATTTCGAATTTAACAAGGAAATCTAAGCTTCAAACCAGTATTTCTGTTTCGTATTCCATTTCTCTCAGTGCACGAATGCAGGGCAGGCGAACGCTGACGGCCATGAGCGTGGCCAAGGCTTATTAGTCAAGTTGGAAGACATGACGCGAGGCGGTTTTATTGAATCCGTGAGCGCATAAATTGCAGCATACGTATACGTTATATGTACGTACGTAAGCCCCCGAGGGTCTTTAAAGCTTTTCCCAAGGAACAATAGGGGACGGCCCCGTACCGAATATGACTCCGGATGCCGCCTCGAACTGGGCAGAGCCAGCGAGCTCCGACTATAAATCGTATGTAAAAATTTGTAATAAATTTGCAAAGTAGCAAATGCAGCAGCCGCAAAGCTGAGATGCGCTCGGCCAACGGGGCGCATACGTAATGCAGATTTTTTCGGTGAAAGAAGAAGAGGCCCTCTGAAAAACGGGACAGCCACAGCGGCAGCAGCAGCAGCAAATGCATAATAAAATGCGAATCTAGCACAAGGATATGTGTAGTGCGCTATATAAAAAGGATATCTGAGAGGACAAAAAAGAGGGAGCGTAAAAAATATATTTAGTTTCTACCACCGAAAAAAAAAGAGAGAGAGGAAAGAAAATGAATAAAGCAAACACCGCAGCAGCGCCAAAAAGGGGGCTAGCCAAATGCAAAAAGCAAACGAAACTTTTGGGGGGAAAATAAGACAAAGCGGCGGCCACTTAAACAGAAATGGCGAAAAGCAAAGAGAACCGAGCCGAGTTGAGCCAAACCGGCGAAATGAGCTGGCTGAGTAAACTAAGCGCAGCTTTTGGCCAGAAATATCGCCCTGCGATTTGCGGTCGAAGCTTGTCAATGTCAGGCCAAAGTAAATTAAACTCGAGTGCAGCGAAAACGTTTACTTTGGCCCGGAACGACTTTAAGAGCAGATTAAGCAATGCTGCGGAAGGTTTCAAGTATGGAGGAGGATATATACTAGGAGAAATTCGATATTAATCAGTTAAACTGAGCTTAGTCCTACTATATTTGTAAGAATGTTAAGTTAAGACGAAACTGCACTACTTATAATGCGAGCTAATCGATTTAATTCTAGAGTATTTAAATCGTGGTTTATTTACATTATTATATCGAATTATACCTCAAATTGAGGAAAATGAAAATTCAAAGAATATTATTGCTTGCAGTGGAATCGCTTACATTGCAATAAATCTGAAATGGCAAATTGAATTATTTTACACATCCATTGTGTGCCCCCGGCATTCCTCCTTTGTTGCACTCGCATATTTTCGAGCTCTCGAGCGTTAAGGATTCCACCGGCTGGCGGCGGCCACTTAAGAACAATGAGGAGCCCGGGAATGGGGAACCGATGAAAATATGTACTTGAAATAAAGACTCGACATCGGAATCGACGACTCAACGACTGAACGACTCAACGATTGTGGTCGAAGCGACCCGGCGAAATGCGCAGAAAAAAAAGTTAATTAAATAAATCAGGCAAGGCAAGTTCAATTGAATTGCAACCGGGAAATGAGTGGGAAAATGTCATGAACCATTCGAAGAACACAGGCCGGAAAAAGGACGCCCCGCCAGGACACTCGGGCCAAATGAACTGTGAACTGGTATGGGGAAAACGTTGGGGGAAAACGTCGGGAAATTGTCAGACGGCGGCGCTGGATATGCAAAAGGCGTCCGTTTGTCTGTTTGTTTGCTTGTTTGTTTGTAATTGCATTTAAAGCAAATAAATGTAATTATTTATTGCATTTCGCAGGACTCGCAGGGAACGCGGGACAGACAAGGATTGGTCAGTTCGTAGGAATCCTTAAATGGAAATCGTTGTGCGCGTTTTTCTTCCTTTTACTCTGCAGCCGCATGGATTTGTGCAAATACGCATATGTAATCGTATTTTAACAACGCGGCCAACAGCGAATCGAATTGAAACGCTTTCGAATCGGACCGGCGGCCATTTGTCCTTCCATAATCGCATTTTCAATTAAAATATTTAGTCAATTAATGCACGCAAATGTGAATCACATCACGTATACGTCATGTGCAACGCAAACAAGCAGAACACACACACAGGCGCACTCTGGCGCACTTGTTTACGCTTAAATTACTCGACCGACGGCAGTAATTTATGTGTTGATTATCGACGTGGCAGCATTTGTGCCGTATTTAGTGCATTTATAACAATTTTAGTTTTTCCTCCCCGCCAGCCTCGTCCTGGAAAACTGAATAACAAAAAAAAAAACAACAACACACACACAACTAACATCAAATTGCATTTATCGCACTTAACACGCAAAGCAAATAATGTTTCCAAACTAAACACATGGCGTGGAGTGCGTGTTTGTATGTATGGTATATAAATGTTTGTATATATATACATATACGTGTTTATTTGGTGACAGTCGTTGTGATTGCACTTCCCGACAGGCGACAAGATAGTCGCAATCGCAATCCTTTCGCAGGATAACAGCTGAATAAGCGGATTGTCACGAAAATTAGCGAATAAATTCACTGAAATTGTTGCATCTAAATGAATTAAGAGGGGGGAAAAAAATAAACATAAAACGGGCTGTCAAATTAATTACTTTTAAACGGATTTTACGCGAACGAAATCAGGGAAACTGAGTCAGTTGAGATTTATATTATACATTATTAATATAATATATACAAATAAAGAAATTCAAGGGCTGTCAGTTGATGACTTTGATAGAATAATCTGTAGTTCACAAACTACATATAATTTAAATATATAGAAGTACGAAGTTTTTCATAGGGTTTTATAATCTTGAATATTAGACCCAATAAATACAACAAAATATGTGCTAAAAAAAAGGTCGCTTCATTCACTCCCTAACAGCTTACAATTTAAAATATATTTACAACATTTACTACTTAAAACTTTGCTGTAGCCCAATTGTATTTATATACATTTTGTAGTTTAAACCTATTTGCAACAGACACTCAATTAAAATACGGAATTAGGAATTACAAGTTTGTTAAAAATGTATGTAAATTGGTGCATTTTTACAGGGAATTTTGTCAGGTTTTGCATTACAAATCAATTATTGTCGGCGTGTCAAGGAGGTGAGTGTTGGTTACCCCACTACCCTTCCCCATCCGCCTGTCTGTCAGTCACTCAGTGTGTTTCATGCAAATCACGTACGTTTGCATTTTGTCAAAATGCGTTTTGCACCTACAAGAGCAGCAAAAACAAATGCATAAATGCACAGTGCAGTTGGGGGAGGGTGTGTGCTGTGTGTAGGGTGTGTGCGCTGTGTGTGCGAGTGCAAATAATGACAGACAGCATAAACAAACACGCACATCGGATCCTGGATGGCGTCTATGGCCACAGGGGCAACCACAGGGACGCATCAGGGAGGCGGAGGAGGAGACGGAAGCCAGGATGCAGGACACGCACACACACACACACACCCGCACACACTCGACTAAGGCTTTAAACTTGGCACGTCACTTGTTTCCGCATTTTGCACGTAACGGACGGTCGGCCATAAGAAGTACGGCATACACTTGAAGAAATTATAGAGATTTAAGAGATTCTACAAGAGAATATATTACAAAAAACAAAAATTACATACAAACACCTTAAGAAAGGTATTACAAAAACGAAATATACACAATTTTGTATACATTTGTACTTGCGTTTTGTGTTTATTTTTTTAAATATTATAATTAATATTATTTTACTTAAATAAAATACACAGAAAAAGACTACAATTTGAATAGAATCATTGATAAATATTTATAGAAAATTTCTTCCAGTGTCCTTGCCATACACACACACTTGAACTCGGGCCATACGCATGCAACAATCATGGAGTCAGGCCATCTGAATTCATTAAAATTTAGCATACGCATACTTATACACACACACACACTCTCATGCCATATGCCTCATGCAATTACTCCAATATGGCCAGTCCTTTTTCGTCCTGATTGATGGTAACCCACTTAGCCAACTAATGAACTTTGCCACAGTCTTGGGCCCGTAAATTAAATTTCAAGTGCCCGGACCAGGGTAAATATTTAATAATCAACTGGCATTTGGAAAATGTAAATAACATTTGCGCTTCGGTCAGAATAAGTATTCAGGATCCTTGTTTTGCTGCATTTGTTATTGTTGTGGTTGCTATTTGTGTTATTTGCTAGCGTGTTGGAGAGTAAGAACAAAACAAAAAAAAACCTAAAAAAACACCTAAAAAGAAAAGAGAAAAACGCAACGCACCTCTCCCAGGTAACCAACTCCGGCAGCAATCTTCTCCGGCAACCGTTGATGAAAGTAATCAAAAACTTCGCTGGCTGTTTGTGCAACTACTGCAGATGAGAAGAGCGGCACGAGGAGGGGGCGAAAAATGGTTTCGGTAGAACTGTTTGTAAACCATAATTGCGCGCAAAAGTAGCTAACAGCCAGGTGAACCAAATAACTGTTTCACTCGCTGCCAGCTAAAAATTTCATGGCGAAAATTTAATATACACCCTTCTACGAAAAAAAAAAACAAATGTAAACTGTACACAGGAAATAATTGGGAAAGATTTCTATTGATATAAAAAGTAAATTTCACATAACATGGTTGGTCCCTGAATTACAAGATTGAAGCACGAAAAGGACAGGTTTTTTTATTATCCTAATTTCAGTAATATTTTTATGAGCAATTTTAAATTGTTTCGCCTGAAACTTCGACTAGACTAGAGACGAAAATGTATAACATAATTAAGTATTTTTTTTTTCTTTTGGTGCAAAAGGGAAAATGCACACAATAATCACCAAAAAGAACACATCGGCGAACTGCATAGTGCGAACAACCAGCGAGAAGGGAATGCTTCTTTAGTTACGCCGCGCACAATTATGAGCAATATTTTCCCGGGCGTTTCACTTTTCCCGTCATTCGACGAGGACCACTTGTTCTGGGCACGAACCCAACCCCTGGCTCATAACCGTCGAAATGCCAGGCACCAAATGAGTTTCATTCTCGAGTATGTCATGGGGCAGACGACGGGGGAGAAGAGAAGCCGAAAAAAGAAAACCCAGGTGCTAGGGTTTTCTTTGAGCTCGACAGCATAAGCACAAGCACGAGCACGAGCATGAAACCAACCAAAAAGGTGTTGAACTGAACTCAAGCAAAAGTGGAACTTGTCGATTGCCAATGGGAATGGGGAAGAATGAAACTTTTTTGTCGTTGGTGCAAAAAGCTATAGAAAAATTGCTTGATGATTTGGCGAAAAGGTTGTTATAGGGCAGGTGGAACTTTCCATGGATAGGGGCACTAAAAAAAATTGAATGTTCCTGTGCGCCAGCTTAAAACTTTAGAAGGCATTAAAATTTGAGAGGTAGTTGCCGCCGAAAAAAAACTCTGATTGAAAACGCTCTTAAATCGCCACCGCGTTACATGACTTTCCGCTCACTAGAAAAAGGCAAAAAGGGTTTCCCCCTCACACAATATTTTCCAATTTATTTTCGCTCCTTTACGTTCCATTTTTGGCACGCCACACACCTGTTTTAATTTAATTTCCAGCATATTGAAAACAATCCCTCTGCCCCTGTTCTCGTAAGCCACTTCAAAATGGACCGACCAAAAAAAAAAATCCAATCAAACACGGCACACAACAGAAGCTCCCCGAACATTCGCGGCGAACAAAAAATGTGAGGAGAGCAGAGCAGACATAAAGTGCATTTCGCCATTGACGCCACTTGAGCACAATAAAAATTCGCTTAAATTTGATCAAAAATATAAAATTGGTTGAAGGAGAGAGTTGGGGAACAGTTCGAACTAGAGAATAAAGCAAATTAATAGATTTCTAATAGAGATTTTTAATAAGGACCCGATAAAAGGTAAGCTTAGAAATTTTAGGGGATTTTAAATCTGTACAAAATTATGCCACACAAATTGTTAAAACATGTAGGCGCTATTCTTTGACATATGTAAACATATTTTATAATTTTATTCACATTTTAAAGAAGATTGAATATATTTTTCTTTTAATTTCTAACTAAGCTACAGTCAAGGCATATATTCGAAATGTAAAAGATTTTAAGTCCCCGAAAGAGCTATTTAAAAGTAAACTATAAAATGAAAGGATAATATGTTAAATAGGGCATACTTTCATCAGGTTTCCACTGAAAACACTCTAATTTTAAACCGATTACAATTTGCAATCAAAGGAAATAAAATTGACCAACCTGAGGCTGGCTCTCTGATTCATTTAATTTCAAGCAAACCGACAGTCCGGTGGTACTCACCCATTAAACATGCCCGTATCGACGTAATGCGTGTAGTAGAAAATGCTAACCACCGTAATGGCCAGCAGGGCGAGGACACAGCGCCGCACGTTGATGCCGAAGCAGCGACGAGCAATTAAATTACAACAATGGCACATCCATCCGGTGGACTCTGAGCTGGAACTGGAGGAGGATCCCCCGCTACTACCACCTGCCAGGAGGGAACTGCTGCTGCTGCCGGTCATGCCAATTGTCGTTGATGATGACGAGGTAGGAGGAATGCCCGTGAACTCCAGGCTGATACTTCCATTGCCATTTCCATGGCCGCTCGTTCCCTTGCCATTCGATTTCCCCTTGTACGTGACAATCCCTTTGGTGGCGGCGACATCGTCCTCCGGAGGCAGCAGCATTGTGCGATCTGTGATGGCATGACCATTGCCGAAATGCTTATTGAAATTGCTAAAGTCCTTGCCAGAATTCGCATTCGCATTCGCATCCGCATCGCTGTACACCGCATCCGCTGAAGGCTCCGCATTCCGATTCGCATTCGCATTCGCATCCGCATCCGTTTGGGTTCCGGTCATGGACGTTCCAAATTGCAGATGCGGCTGCTTAATGAGTTTTTCATATTTGCGATTTGCATTGTTATTATGTTGGATGCTTGCTGATATTGTCATATTGTTGCGGTGGTTATATATCTGCCCTATTTCCATATATATAATATTTTTTCCAGCGATATGTCGTGTGATTTCAGTATTGACTAAGTAGAATTCATAGGAAAAACATAAAATAAATTCCAAACACTCGCGCTATTTTCACTATGGCACTTGATTTCGCTTCAGCCCAGCAAGTTCTATAAATATTTTCGGGTATTCTCTCCGTGTGCTTGCTTCTCTGTTTTGCATAAATCACGAGATTTTATAATAATATTCAGATTCAGTTCGTTTGCTTTGTTTACTTTTCATTTCGCCATTTGATATGTTTCCAAATTTTCAAGTATTCATTTTGTTTGGCCATTGTCGTTGCTGCTGTTGCGCTTCCAACTCCAAGCCGGCCATTATCAGTCATATATTATGGGGGAGGAGAGAGACCCAGTTTCAGGCTGTCTACTCGCAATCAGACATTGACCGCCGTCGTCCCAGTGGGTCGTCCGTCCTCTTATCTGCAATCCAAACAAAATAGAAAACATTGTAAGTAAGTAGTTTGTCTTCGGTGAATAGTAAACAGTGGGGTTTCTTTGGTTTCCAAAGGGGTATTCTACGGTAGGAAAAAACCTTAAGAAAGTCACCGTCAAAGAAAACGGACTATCTTTGTTTGCATTTAAGCTTATTGATCTATCAGCTTGTCAATTAGTTTTTCAAAGAATTAGATTAAGCAAACAAAGGTAAATCATTGGGCCTTGATTAAGATATATTTGTTGATCAAAGACTGTATACTTTTAACTATAAAATTGCATTTATAAATATTTATATAGCCTGTTTAGATTAAGTGGCTCCAGGTGCATTCATTAAATAACCAAAGGAAGTACTGATGAATAGGCGGAATAAAATAATAATTGTAATTACAACTTATTTTTGATCTTTGTTGTTCTGTATTCACACAGACATCCTAGAGTATTCTATTAAGTCTATATAATAACCAACTAATGTGCGAAGATAGAAATTAATTAATCAAAAAAGAAAGGTCTTCATTATTAGACATTAATCCAGACAACACACAATTCCCCTTTCTCCCATATTTGTTGACTGCTCAAATTTCAATTTCCAATTTTGGTTTGCAACACCTCAGCCCTTTTTCAATTATGTGTGTCACATTTTATCGATGATAATCGCTAGCGGGGAACTAATTGATGATGACATTTCGGTGTGGCGCCACACAATTTATTTGGAAAGTGCTGCTTAAGCATCGTGTCGGGTTACAAGAATATGTGGTGTGGGTACCACCATTCACTACCCAAACTTGTCAACTTGTTTGCGCGGACTCCTCAAATGGAATGTAAACAAAGTGCCAAGGAAGCCGCAAATAAAGCGACAAATTGCCAAAGCCGCAAACGGCAATCCCCCAAATAACATAGATATAGAGATACGAATGTATCTCGAGGTCGGTGTATGTGTGTGTATTTTGGCCATTAAGTGCATATGCCTGCCGCAGTTTACAAAGGTCTTAATGGCCATATACGAGTATATACACAGAGCCACAGGGACACTCCCAGGAATGATTTGGGGTACAGTGTTCCAGTGTTCGGTTTAATTGGAAATGCTTGCCGGCTGTCAACCGACAAAAAAAAAATAATAATAAAGACAACATACTTCGGGGCGCTTTATGGGCCACCGCCACCGTCGAAATGAGTCAATAATGAGTTTTAGATGGCCAACGATGTTTGTCATGATGTTATGTCCCCGATAAACACACTCGAACATGTGTTCCCCGATAAAAATGTATTTACTTGGGATGCAGAGGGCGACAATTCAAGTGGAATTAAGGAGTAGCTTTAAGGGATGTGTGGAGACTTCAGGCGGAAACTAGAGAAGCTAACATATCCTTAAGCTATTCAAGTTAATTGAATTTATTAGAAGAAAAATACTGCATTAAAAAGTCAGTCACTAGGGAATTAAAATATAAATAAAGGCTAATTTCAAATACACTTAATTACAGCAAAAATAATATAAGCTTCAAGATCAATTACGCTCTCAACATTGTGTCATATCTTAAAGCTATATATAAGTTTATACTATCTTTGGTTGTTGTTATTATCCTTCGTATGCCAAATACCTCAACTTAACCCATTGATCATTTGTATCCTCATGAAAAATTCAATAAACCCGCAACTATTTAGAAGAAATCTCGGCGTGTGAAAGAGTTTGCAGAAAAGGGGAAAGTCAATTCCTTTCACTTGAGCATAGTTTT
This sequence comes from Drosophila parvula, assembly GCA_018904695.1. Lineage (NCBI taxonomy): Eukaryota > Metazoa > Arthropoda > Insecta > Diptera > Drosophilidae > Drosophila > Drosophila parvula. Next base: position 10,752 of record JAEIIG010034705.1, read on the forward strand.
TCAATTTATCCCTTTTTCTCAACTTCGAACTCAATTTTACTTCATAAGCAAACCGCTTGCCCTCTTTTCTTTCCCAGGAAGCACTTGGAGCAATTTATAAACTGAATTCCTTGGAAAATGCGAGGGTTCCGCCATACATACAACATCGCCGGCATTCCTTGCCCTTGTTTTCCTCAGCATGTTACAAATTTATCATTAAAATGTCAAAACTTAAATTGATTCAAAAAGTTTAGAAGAGCAGCAGCAGAAGCAGCAGCAGCAGCGGCAGCAGTGACAATGCTGCCACGCCCCATGCCCCCGTGCTACTGCAAGAAAACTCAGCCAGGAGCTGAAAAGAAAGAAAAAGTTTACTGATGTCGGGAAAAGCGCGCGCCGGCTCTCGGTTTTCCTTCACTGTACTTTAAGGCGAACGCGCGCTGCGAGAAAAACTTTGAGACGCTTCTTCGTTAGGCAAACTTGTTTAATTTCCTCTTCAATTGCCCGAGAAACCAAGCGAGACAAACCAAAAGTTGTCCTGCCCCCAAGTCTATCTGAATCTTTCGTTTTCTGGGTTTTCTTCTTTTTTCTGGGTTTTCTCTCAAGTTTTTACATTCAATTGTTATTTGTTTGCTGGTGATTTCCTTTACTCAGACAGTCTTGAGCTCGTAGTTATAGGATATATCCGTAAGCCTACTAAGAAGTAAGATCTGGAGGGAAAATAATATTAAAACAATGTAAAATTCTCTGGCTGGAACTTTATAATATATAATATTTTCCTCTACTTTTAATACCACAAAATGAAGAAAATAATCCTTTTTGCAGTAATAAACTTAATTTAAAGATCAAGTTTATCAAGTTGAATTTATGTATTTTCTTGGCTATACTCACAATATTTTTCTGTGTGAAACTTCCTAGAGCTACTTATGTTTTTGATTCATGCTGAGAATTTATTTCCTTCTTACTAGTTGCCATGCCATGTTTCCCACAGTTTATCCGAATTAGCTGTGTGAGTTCTTCAAAAGTGTTTTATGTTTACTTTGAATTCATTGTGCATTTGGGAAGGGATCCAAAGTTTTCACACTTTTACCAATGCATTTATTCTCTCCCCTTCTGGGCGTTCTTGAAAAACGTTTTTAAAAACTATTTATTTTACGATACATTTTGTTTACATTCCGCGGAGGTGGAGCCTGGGATGCGAGGCGATGCGAGTCTCCCCCAGCAGCATATTTTCCCTAAATTGCATTGAGGCGTGTGTTACAAACAGCAGCAGCAGCAGCAGCAGTGTGGCAACATCATCAGCACAATGAAGGGCACCCCCGAGGTGCCACCACCTTCCAGAACCATCCTCCGGCCTTCACCACCACCCGCTACTGCCTGGCTGGCTGGATGGCTCTAGTGCCCGCCTTTTGTGCTGGCCATTTATCAGTCAGTGAATGTTTGTTGCTGCTTTGTCTTTCCCTTTTCAATGTTGTATTTGGAATATCTGTTCTTATTTTGTTTACCCATTGACTATAGGGATCAAGGGTATATTATGGGTGCAGAAACTAGCCAGTAACCCAAAGAAATTGCTCAACATATAGAAATATTAGCAAGTAATGTGTGATGTAATTATGTGATGCATAATTTTTAATATCATCAAAAAACGTAGGTTTTTCTTTGCATGGAAAGAGGAGAGAGAGTTAGTTTTCGAACTATTATATAGATTATATATCTATATAGAATACACTAATAATAAACTAGTTAATCTTGTTAATAACTTAATAAATGAACGATCCTTTTTGATTTTGTAGAATACAAAATGAAGAAAAGTTAATAAAAGAGCTATAACAAAAGGTATTTCCATTCAACTTTACAACAAATTAAAAAAAAATAATTCTGAACATGCAGATCACAGACCTACTTTGATAGCTCTCTATAATATTTTCGTTACTGAGCAGTAAAAAACAGGCAGAAATCGCTATCGAAAAAATGCACACACAAAAAACCAGGTATTTTATGATCGAATGCTTTATGCATGCTGCTCTTGTCTGGTTTTTTCCTTCATTTTATTGTTAGTTTTTCGCGCATTCATGACCCAGGCTGTCAGAGAGCCCCAAACATATTGATAATCGTTTTCAATTTGTGTGCTCCCCGGACAAGCCAGCAACAAAAAATCAATTGTCTTTAGTAAATTGAATGCAGCTACAACGCGAGTACAACATAAAACAAACGTTCAGCGGAGAGTGCGCGGTGCCTGGAGTCTGGACAAATGACTTTGGCTTTAAACCACTGACAGGCCAACAACAGCAACAGCAACAGCAACAGCAAACCGGCAAGACCTCAAGTCTGAAATCTCCAGTTTCTGTTTCTGTCTGGTTATTATTTTGACTGATGAATGTGACTTTTGCGTTTCCATTACACACAGCAGAGAGTCGCCAGTCGCCATGCCTGATTGCCTTTTCCGTGTGGATTTCTCCCCTTTTTCTTTCATTGTTCCTTGCCAGATGATGATGATGCGTGGGCCTCGGATTTCCACAGCACCCCAACTCCCAAAAAATGCAGCATAGTATAGTATGTGGAAACCTATAAACAAATTTGTATCTTAATGAGTTTTTCACACTTTAGCGCCTTCCCTGGCATTCTGTTTATATGGCCTTTGTCTTGGAATTTCCTTCCTCTGGTGTTCATTCAATGTTATTTCGTGTGTGTGTTTGTCTCTTCATTATTAATGTTGCTATAAATCAGTTAGGCCGGCAATTAAATTGACACATTTTGTATATAGCTGAGGTTTGTTCTTAGATTTCTTGCTTTTGTTAAGGTTCTAACAGATTAATTGCCTGACTTGGGAGTGATTTGAGGCTTATGAAGTGCAGTTGCTTATTTATAGGCATCGTGTACGGTGAATGAAATAAGTTTTCAGGTGGAAATTAAATACCTATCAACTTATGATGGATTTTGTAACGTAATCTATATCAAAAATGTATAATCTTGAATCTATAACCTGATTATTAAACAATTTGTACGGAAATTGAAAGAAAATAACTAACTTAAGCTTTCTTGAATTTGTTCCCTAAGTTCAAAGATGTGTTTTTCCTTTGTTTATAAGTTAATTTCATTTATTCCCACACTTTTCCCTCACTCTGCGAATGTCAAATGTCACCGAAGTGTCTCCTAAGTGTTTCTGTTCCTCCAGTATTTTCTCCTCCCCGAAAACTTTTCCCCCTAATTGTTTTAGCTTGGCTGGTTTTCCTTTTTCTGTCAATTATCCATGTACATTTGCCTAATGCTTTTTATTTTTCTTTCTTTTTTTTATTTCTTTCCACTTGGCCTTTAACTTTCTGCTGACAATTTTCATTTGCCAGAGGAAAACTCTCAAGTGGGCTTATAAAAACATAAAACATTTATATCATTCCCACACACCGAAGGCTGCTGCAACTCTTGACTGTATATTCATCTTTTTATTGGTTAATTAGGAGAAATTAGCAAAACATTGAAATGCACTTTATGCGGAACAGAAATGGAAACGGGAAAGTTGTGTATAAATTGACAATTTATTCGATTTAACTTTGTGCAGCCACAAATCGATGAAAACTTTACATAGCAGGGAAAGGAAAATAGAAGGATTTACTTGAGGAAGTTTCTGTTTGAAATGTTAAGTTTATAAAAGACTTTAAAGAAGTCTTTATTATGTTTTCCAGCTATTATTTAACCTGTGGCTTTTATTTAAAACTTATAATAACCTATACCTTTGCAAATATTAATAGTTTCATGTAATTTATTGTTTTTTGTTCATTGAAGAGCATCTCCGTTATAGGCAACACTTGCAATGGTTCCGTGCTGATTTGAAGCCCGAGAGCAGCCTTTGGGCCAAAAAAAGGGGGGAAAACTGATGAGGCCAAGGAGGCGGCAGGTGGCCTGACAGTCAGACTGACTGACCTAGTTTTTGGTCTAAAAATACCTACTCTCAGGCACCAATAAAATGCCAGTCCGAAGTGTTTGAATGTATTTTACATCACTTTGATTTTTATTTCAATTTGCTGGTGAACGGAGGGGGAAGTTTAGAGGCGGCGGCTGAGGCTGTGAGAGACGACGAGGTCTCGATTCGAGGGCTTCAAGTGCCGAACACTTGAGGCTCCGAGGCTCTGGTGAGCAATTTGCACAATTGAAAAACTGTTTGCCCTGCGCTCGTCTCCTACTAATGAGGGTTTGCTCCTCGTCAGCCAGTGGAGGAAAATCGCTGGGGAAATACAAGATTTTTCTATTTTCGGGAGCTGCCGGCTGCAGCAGTCTGGATATGTGCAATGCATATAAATTATTCTCACTTAATTCTGGTGAGTTTTCTCAGGGGTAAAATACACAAATATATATATTTTGTACTCTCTAAAGACCTAATTAAATATAAATATATCTCGGAGGGCGAGAAATGGCTGTATGATGTTATTTCAAAATGATTGAGCTGTGTAGAAAATGGAAGAGACGAATAATAATCTTATTTTATGCTTTGAAACTTATACGCTTGCAAATAAGTGTCTAAAAATACAGAAGTCAGTCCTCATATTCTGCTAAAATATAAATCGAAACAATGGCATACAATATGCATAGTCCTGAATACTCCCTGAGTCACTTTCTGTCATCTTCCATATATCCTAATCACTGTTTTGTGGGTCAGATACGAAAGTAACGTTCTGCTGAGCCACTCGTGAAACTTTCGCAGTGGCAAGAGCAACCAATAACAAGTCAAAACCAGTTACAAGCCCGGTCAATTACACAAAGAACCGACAAGCAGAACCAAAACCGAGGGAAAACAACAACCAAGAAACACCAACGCAATGTAATACAGCGCAAACGGGCACCGTCGTCTCGTTGCTTATGACTTGCACTACCAATTTTTGGTACCCGCCACCACCAGCCCAAGCCCCTGTAAAAACCGCCGTCAAAACTGCCTCCGCTTGTCTGCAATTTGAGGCTTTACTGTCACTCACTTTGGCTCAAACCGAAAGGCGGCGCAGCACTGCGTGGGCCACCTCCGAAGCCCACGCTGAAATCTTAGCCAAATTGTTGGTTGCACTTGCATCCATTCAGCGGGGATTCAGAGGGGATTTAGGTAAGGGGCTTTACAGAGGGAATCCCAGGCAGAGGGAGTCGGAGGAGTAGGTATCCTCCTCGCCACAGAAACGCCAGAGCTGGAATGGTTTCCTGGCTTTTGCGGTCGAAATGGCATGTGGAAGAGTTTTCTCTGGTTCAGTTTCGATTCAGTTTTCCCAGCCAAAGATTCCAAAAGCACCAAAATCATTTGCAGACATTGACAATGGCCCTGTGTGTGTGTGTGTTGACTCAATGGATCCCAAAACGGGGGAAATATAGAGGGGAGCAGCACCGGTTGCCGGGACCCGGGGCCCCGGGCACAGGCCACGTGGGCGACCATTAAAAGAAAACGAATTGCTGGCCCAATTTGTGCGCCGCTGGAGATCCGAGTCAACAAAGTCAAGCTCAATTCAGTGCCAGCCTTCCTCGTTCTCTTTTTCTATAATCTGAGAAATATTGTGCATATTTTGTACACATGGAGAAAATGTGTTATCAAATTTAGGTCACAAGAAGGTAACTCTTAAAAGATATAATAATCAAAGAGTACAAAGAGTATTATAGATCATTAATCCCTTAAAGTTGTTAAAGGTTAAAAGAAGTTTTAATAAATATTAATGGAATAGTTTGGTTAAATTAATACTTGGTACTTTTTAGTTACGATCTCTGCAACTTCTACAATTAATATTCGAATAATATTTTATGAGTATTCCGGTTAATATATACCAACATGAATGTATTTAAATTGTTTATTGAACAAGAGTAACCCTGTAATATTTACTTTCAATTCCCCTTTTTCCCCAGTGGCAATTCCCATTTACTTTTCATTTTCATAATTATTCACATTTTTATTGGTGGGGTGTGCAATCAATTGGAACGCGATAAGCGGCGGATGGAAGCAAATGAAGCTTTAGAAGTGATTTCAATGCCGCCCCGGAACGCAGGGCGTAAAGCTTGATCAGAGACAAAAAAAACTTTGAGCTTTGTCAACACCACCCGAGTTAATTCAATTAATAGGCATGTGCCTCTGCTGCACCGGAAAAAACCTATAGATATAGGGGAAAAAAAAACAACCGAGGAATGACAACGGTTAATCTTAATAAGTTAATGGCTTTGCTCAGCCATTAGGGATAATTGCAGTATCAATTATCTGGGCGACAAGAAAAACACGAACAAAAAAGAAGAAATCAAATAAGGTTCTGCCTTTAATCAAGTCATTAAATTAAGGAAAATCGCTGGCTCATCACCATTTCCAGGCTTAATAGTTTGTCGGCCTTAAAGCTTTACTGCGCAGGCCGGCAACTGCCATTGTCCGACATTGTCCTGGGCCTAAACAAACCCATGCAAATATATGTATATAAGCCCAATTTCGACCATTATGGTAACACACACAAATGCAAATTCTCCTCTCATCCCCCGCTCTCATCAATTTATTATGCTATTTGTGTGCGCTAAAATTAGTTAATGAACCCGGGCTCAATGTAATAATGGAAAGCCGTGCGCCATAAACTCGGGAAACAGAAACTGAAATTGAGCACGGCGTTGTGATTGAGCGTCCCCTGTAATACGGGGCGGTAAATTCCCCGTTCACTGTCCCCGATGCTGCTCCTTGTTGTTGCTTGTATAAATTAATTCCCCAGGTTAACTGCAGAGTAACGTTTTATAATTAAGCCAGCTGCATAATTATGAGGAGCAAACCAACACAAACAGGCCGCCATGTGCATATTGCAGGCAGGCTGCCCGACTGTGTGGCCACGCATATATTTAAAATTATTAACACTCAGGGAAAAGTGTCCAGTATGTTATAGAAACAATTTAAGGCAGATTAAATAATTGCA
>JAEIIG010034706.1:0-10211 GCA_018904695.1 Drosophila parvula
CAGAATGTGCAAGATCGATGGTCATAAAAAGAACAGAGTACATTTCTGAGTGAGTATTTTCCCAACGCGTATTTTTGTGAATGTGTCGCGCCGGACTAATAGGCTTTGCGGTGTTTCACCACCGCCACCGCATTTTGAGCGCGTACACCAGTAGTACACAAAACAGGCATCTCTGTCGATCTCTGGTGCACAATGTTGTTGCAAAGACAACATCGTAAGAACGCCAATAGCAACTGGGTTCTTGCATTGTTTGATAAAAGAGAAAGTCTCACAAGACTTTATAGCTAATTACCACTGTACCTGTATTAAGGGCAAGAGAGCGGCTGCGTGCAGTGAGAGCGTGGGAGTAAGTTTCAGAAAGGCCAGCTGCTGTCACGAAGACGCAATCATTGAAAGAAATGAAAAAAGATGCAAACCAAAACAAACAAGGGCAGCACAATTAAATTGGATTCAATACAATAAATACCCAACACAGAAAAGCTGCCTGCACACGCGGAGTAAACGGGAACTTTAATAAATTTAAAATAGATGATGTAAATAAAACCCCGGCGGTTTAAAGCAAAGTTTAATTACAAAATCGAGAACGCAAAAAAAAAAACACGACCGTTCTCTTGGAAAGAGAATGGACGAATGTATACAACAGCCTGTAAGCACCTCTGAGACCATAAAATAATTTGTTAATTGATTAGCAAAACTAGCCGATTTGTCCACTTGTGTCCGCCCTTTACGTGCGAAACAACAGATCTCAGAGACTATATATAATTTAGTGACAACATTCAAACATGTTAAACAAAGATTAAGTTTGTTTAAAAATTTTGCCACGCCCTATATCGCTTTGACTAATCATAACAAAAAATGATACCTAAGGTGAGGTAACATTTTGTTTTAAATTAAATTGATTAATTATTTATTTTTATTTTTATTTATTTTTTATTAAATATTTTGAATTTTGCGGTCGCTCTCTGAAATTTTGAGTAACATCTGCTTATAAAGATCGGAGTTTTTAAACAAGGTGTTGTGTTCAATTCCGACCGCGAGCACAACCTTTTTTGACTTGAATTTGTTTTTGTGTTATTGTTATTTTTGGTAATATCTTTTAAAAAATGTAAAATTGAAACTTAACTAAAAACGTATCACATGTTTCATCTGTTTTCAGTGCCCTGCAGCAGTAAATTGAATTGGCTTACGACAATGTGAGTGTTACGCATTAAGTAAAAAATTAATATAAATATTCAATTAATACAAAAAGTATAGTTAGACAGTAATATAACAAAAATATACATGTTATTTTGATTGGAGATTTTGTGAGGTTTGAACCCTGTCCTACGTGGATACACCGTAGACCACTATTTACTGTGGATGTTGCGGCAATTTTCATATTAAAAATAATTTAAATAAAAAACTGGAACACACACTTTTCGCACAGGGTATTATAATTTTGGCGGAATGATTGCAGCGCAGTGAAGTAAGAATCTCCTACCCCATAAAATATGTATCGTATATATGTACATATTCTTGATTTCAAAAATTTAAAGTAACATCAGTGAACTTAATCTTTCAGGTAGGTCAATAACGAATGAAAATTTCAGTATAATAGCTCAACAACTGAAATCGAAAGACAGCCAGACAGATGAACAGACAGACGAACATGGCTAGATCGACTCGGCTGGTGATACTGATCAAGAATATTTACTTTTTAGGGGGTCGGAGATGTATCCCCCACTGCGTTGCAAATATTATAAAAAATTATAATAGCCTCTGCAAGGGTATAAAATTAATGTACTCTGATTGTGTATATATTCATTTTGTGATTTATTATTTATAAAATGTTTATATAAAAAATATATTATTCATGCCAATAAATGTAGTTATTAATTTTTTGTTAAGTTTATTTAAGATATGGTAACAAATAAAAATGCTAATCAATCCTTATACTGATACCGCAACCGAAACCAATATTTGTTTCGGATTTAATCCTTTATTGTTTTCATTCTTTTATAACAAACTAAATCCCTGCCCTCCCCGAAAATGTAAAAGATTCCTTTTTCTAAAACTTCCTCTATAAAATTAATTAATTATTATTACACTTTGTTGATGCTCCTTTTAATTATAGCACGCATAAGCAGATCAACATATACACATTTATTATCGCGTAGTGGTTGAGTTTTCAAGAACATTTTTGTTAGCTACATCTTCAGGTTTGTTCAAGTCTGGGATTGTTTAATAATCCGGGCACCTAGTAGGAACATATTCCGGTGTGATAAAATGCCGAATTGTAGGTGAAAAATTGTCTGACCAAAATAACTCAATCGTAACTGAAACCAATCACAACCGTCGAGCTCATGTTGTGTGCGCATACAGCTGTAACACCAGTATCTTGTTAAGACACTAAGCAGCGCCAAAAACCACAGTCAACGTTCAGTTTGTTTCGGTTTAACCGCGGAGAAACTTCGCCGAGGTGCAGTTCCGAAGAAAAGTGAAAAGCTTTTATACTCATTGAATTAGTGGTCTTATCTGACATAATGTGAATTGGTCAATAAGCTTAATTGTTTAGCAGCTAAGCTCTTGTAGCATTTATTATAATAACTGCTTATAAAAGTGAAAATGCTTATTGTTAGCTGTTGTGTGGCTTGATCAACCTTATTTTCGTGGTCAGCCTCGGAATATGTTCCCATTTTATTATCAGTCGGAAATTAAATATTACGTTTGCATTGGTGAAAGTGTGTTAACGGCTTTGCATATGTCCGAAGAGTGCCGCGAACAAAAGTAGTCGCAGCAACTGTGTTACAGGAAAGACTCAGACAATCTGGCTTCAGGTAGCACAATTCGGAGAGAAGTTGCTGCATATGCATACAGGGCTTAAAGTGCAACACATTATAACACAAATTTAACATGCGACTGTGCAATGAAAATAAACAAATTTATATAAATTATCTATCTAAAACAAATTTTACTGCTCAGATTTGTTAGCTGGAGACTAAGAATCTAAATTAAGCCAGGTACAGATTATATGTTTATGTATTAAGTAACTTCCTAGTTCGAGGGAAGATTTATTTACCTTAATTGTTAAACACTTTTAATATGGAACGAAAATATAAAAATGATGCGCTTGAATGAGGTACACTGCTAAGAACTGATATATGTACATACATATGTATGTAAATGTAATTATGGTTAAGTTTATAGCATGTGTATTTGAAACCAGAGAAACAAAAAGACAAAGCAGAATACCGAAAGACGTAAAGCATGTATCTCATAATGTATTATGTGTGTAATATTATTATTTTAGTGGAAGAAGCACTCAGCTACAAAATTAGCTGAATTACGTAATATCAATATACTAACAGTGGCTCGCATCTTGCTTCGCACACTCATACAATTTATTTGCAATATGACAACAATGTTAATGGCATGATACAAAGCAACATCGGAAAGGGAATTATTTTAAAAATTAAAAAATATATACCGTTCAGTGCAATATAAAAAAATACTTATTTATACATAACATACATCGCCGTGGACAGCCGTCCCCGTAGATACGATGAGCACACAGAGTGAGCCAAAGCTAGTTGTCGTAGTTGGCATATACACGCACAATTTAAAATAAGCTTAGAATGGTTTAAACGTAAAAAGCTATATATTGATTAGAAGACATTACTTTTAAAAAAGTTGTGCATACTTATAATTTTGAAAAAAGAAAACAAGTAAGAAAGCTACAATTGAGTGACTGTGAGTAACACTCACAGATACCCGGTACCATTAAATTTGTAGGCAAATGCGATTTTTCGACACAAGCGTTCTTCAATCCGAAATTTCAGATAGTTTATTTTTATATTTTTGTGAATAAAAAAGGCGGTAGTGGTGGTCCTGGTTAATAAATTATATTTAATTAATTTCTAAATTTCCTGCATACTTTTAACTGAAAGTTTATCAGAGAAATACTGATTATAAAATTAATTAAATTATTTGTTGTGTCAATTACCCTTTCAACGACAAAAATACATCACGGCTCTGTTTCTTTAGTCGTTTACTAGTAAAGGGGACGTAGTATCAAAATTCCCCACTCCGTTCAAAAAAATTTGATAAAAGAATTGGTCGGGCCTTTCAAATGTAAACATTTTATATCCGGTTCTTATAGGGTACCAAATCATACGATAATCATAAAAATCGTATAACTAAGCTATAGTCTTTATTTTCGGCATAAAGTAAATAGATATGAAAGAAATATATTTATGCGGACGCGAATAACGTGGGTAAAAACGAAAGATAAAGAATACATTTTATCTGTATGCTGAACTACAGCAACATCAACAATGGTACAGCAATGAGTGTTGCTCTATATGTTGCTACCAACATTTTTCTTCATTTGGGTGTTGTCCAACATGCTTCTAGCCTCATTTGTTTTCATTCGTCTCTATTTTATTCAGCCTGTTTAATATAAATTGTTGTAAATTTAAGCATTAATAGACCAAGGTTTTCAGCGATATGTACATACATATGTGGGTTTCAATTTCACCAAAATGCCATGGCTACCAGGTATCTCGCAGTTCTTCTTATTTCTCTGGTTATCTGAATCAAGACGGCTTTAGATTGCAGAGACCAGTCTTTTTGTATTATACAGTTAAAGTTGAAGAACTTTTATTCTACCACTTTTTGGGTTTCCCACTGGTCCAGCGGGAAAACAGCTAAAATAGATCGATTTCCTGCGCTCTCTAAATATACAGTAACTTACTACGGTTTACGGTTATTTAAAATGCTAATGATTTAGCTTTGGCATTTGTATAACACAGGTCGACAATATTTGAACTTTTTTCTACTCGCAGGCCAAACGCTACAGATTCTAAAAGAAATATGTCTGTACACTGCCAATGAAAAGTTTCTATCACGTAACAATTTTGTGAAATTCGCTGTCAGAATATTATAACCGGCTTGTTTTGACACTTTTCAAAGATCAATAAAACGCAAATCATATGTACCCTAGAGCTGATAAAAAGCTATAATGAAGCAATGATCTTTTTTCTTCAATATTTCAAAAGAACACATCATCGAGGGTCCTCAGGTTTTCTGGTTAAAGTACTATTTACTAACTGGCTTTTGACCCGTATTTTTGATATGTTGTAGTCCTTATTTATACAAAATTGGTGAGAGTTATCAATGTACAGACAAAGACTTTCAGAATATGCAGCGTTTGTTCTCCATTTTTTTATTATCGACCTGTGAAATAAAATAATTTAAATTAAGAACGTCTTAAACGATTTTGAGTGCCACTCAGGGCAGTATAGCCCTTGAGATTGTCTATAGTAGATATGAATCTAACGTAATTTACATACATACATACATACTTGAGTATTACCCATAAAAAATAAAAACAATGTTCTCGTATTGTTAATCTTATTACATTTCATCTACATTATGTTATGTAAAATTACTTTTAGTGTCATTACATATAGAGACATACGAGTATGCAGTATTTCAATATACTTTGAATAGCCGAACAACATCTTGAATGTTTTAATTAAACAAAGATTTACAATTTTTCTTATTTCCATCATGGTGCTTAAAAAACTACCTCTTAGATCAAATAAAACACCTCTGAAGTGGGTGATGACCTTCAGCTCGAACAATGTCAGTTTGTTCATTTACCAAGATTGATTGTGGAAAATCTATTGTTATTTGTTTGTCCGGTGCTTTGATACTGCATTTAACCAAAACAAAAAAACATAAGGTAATCTGAAAATAATTGTTGGTTAAAAAGGCTCGTTTTAGATCGGCGGGACAAAGCGGCATTAAGATTACTTGTACTACTAATGGGGTTATTAAAAATTGTTCTTTGGCCGAAAATAAAGAAAATAAAATGAAATAGAGCCGAAGGTATGTATGATCTATACTTAATAAAACTTGCACACTTTTATATACATATGTATACAATGAACATGTATGTAGTTCAAATTTGTATGTATAGAGGTCCAATATTTGATTGGCAATAACTTGGAAAAGCAATCTTGGTTAAGAGTTATAAAGCCAGTGTGGCAATCCAAATTGTTAAGGATGTTTTAAAAATAAAATTTCTTAATAATATATTTTACATATAAAACATATGACGGAAGCAGACAAAAAAAAAAATTAAAATAAATCTTTTGCAGCATTAATATGTATAATACAAATTTTTCAGTAATCTAAAACATCTAATAGATTCATACAGACAAACCAGCAGTCAGACAAACAAGAATAAGTTTTCATTTGAGAAAGGCCGAAACCTTGTTTATTGAATATCTTTTGAATGGAGAATACAACCTCGCAACACCAGCCAAAACAGCTACATCTTTCTTGAAAAAGTATATTTGCTATTTCAACTCAATAACTTCAGAATTACTTAAATTAATTAAAAATATGTACAAACTTTTTGGCTTTAAAGTGCTATTTGTAGTCATAGCTATATGACACGCTATATTACCGAAAATTCATTTTTTACCAGGTACCCAAAAGGTCGTGGCTGGTCGGTTCACAGTAGGTTGCCCCAGTGCCTTTTTAGCGATTTCCAAACGTTTGCATTCAATTAAAATCAATGCCTCATTATTCACAAATTTCATAAAGGTGTAGTTTTTGGCAAGCTTGGCGATAAGTGGCGCACACTTGACCATCGAATGTTCTTAAATCTTATAGGGATGTCGTTCAAAGTTCTTTGATTAACAGTAATCGCAGAAAGAAAAATTCTGAATTGTTTAGATGAACATTCAAACGATCCAATGAATACACATTATAATATTAGAATACACATTCAACTGATTTCTTTTGTTTGCGGCGATCAATCTTCTTAGCCGATACATTCCATGTGTAGAATTTGCCAACCTCAGAATAAAGTGTAATCTTTGAAAAACTATCATCTTTTAACCATGAGTTAAATATAGTTTAAGCTGTGGCCAGTTGCTCCAATGCTTTGCACGGACATTATCCGATTGCAAGTACACGCGCTGCCCATTCGTAGATGGAAATTATAAAATGCGCCATACTGAATCATTGCTGCTAATGTAGCGTCTAAGTTGGTATTGGTTTATCTTATCGACAGACATACACATTTTTCAAATAAATATTTAACATATAATTGTGATTTTGCGACCTTTTTAATTCTTTAAAGATTTTCTTCGCAGGCTCGAGGTAGAATTTAGAATTGTCGACATTTAACATTGTCTTGCGCAACGGCTGCGAAACGTAGCGATGTTGAAATGTAATAACAACCAGAAGTGGTTTTATAGAGGTATATAGTAGTTTTCGGTAAACGCACGTTGACGCACTCTTAACCCTGGAGTCCTAGTTTAATGGTCTTAAGCCATTAAATGAGTACACTAAGCGCAAAAACTGCGATTGGCGCTCCGCAGTTAGGCGGATACCTCCCGCACCCCGCATATCAACAACAGACTCCCTCGGCAGCGCCCTAGGTCTCATCATCACTCTCAATGACTTTGAGATCGGGGACAAAAAAAGATTCCGTATCCGAATGTGCCACGTGAGTCAGTTCTTGCTGCCAAAATCCCTCATTGTAGTACCACCAACGAAACATATATTTGTTTTCGCCCATTTCCCCTGATTAAACTAAAAAACTGTGTCAAACACAACATGCCCAAATCGAACTTGATCTTCAATCTTAGCTTGAACAAATATTCTCTTCTATTGAATCTTCAACGTGTCCAGACGGGTTATTCTCCAGGTCCCGATGGAATACCAGACCAACGAACCACGGATCTATTGAAGTTCACTTTCTTTATAATTAGGAGCTTCCTAAAAAACTTTCAGACAAATGTAATTTATACTGATTTCAGTTGACTCCGTTAACCACTCCTTTTTTTAGAAAACTTGATTTATGTTTTTTTTTTATTATTTATTTATGACCTGCTCAAATTTTGGATAACTCTAGAGTACTCACGTACGCTGATGATGTTAAGCTTTTTGTGCAATATAAAGGCAGCTCTTGCCAGTCGGACTTAAAAACAGACCCCATTAACTTCCTATAGAATTTCTTGAGTACTTATACAAGCTCCAGCATTACACCAGCCCGATTTACAAAACAGTCAATTGTAGTATTTTATTGTTCACTACCGCACGCTCTAGACATCTGCAAGCAAGTAGCCAGGGTACGCATGTGTACGTGTACAAAATATTTCGAAACAAAAGCTCGTAGACAGAGAGAAAGTATAAGGACAAAGAGCTTTCTATCTTTCCAAGATCATATTGGTTTTATCTCTCTTCCACACACACAACACTATATGATATATGTGCATCATTTTGATTTTTGTCTTTTCAACCCTTTTAAACTTGGTGTCGTGTTAACTTATTAAACATATATGTTTTTAAGTGCAAGCTAATGACATTCTCTTGTGTCACTCCCATGCTTGCGATTTATACGCTCAACTGCTGCTCTTTGGAAAGAATCACTGTGGTCGACGATTTGGGCTTCCGCCGAGATCCTAAACTTGACTTATTGATCATCATTCGTGCATGGTGAATAAAGCCAGGGTGTATGCTTGGAATTTGTTACAAAAACTTTATACATTTCATTCGAAGAGTCGAAGGTAGTCCTATCATAGAGTATGAATCCTGTGTTTGGGATCCACAATATGATGTCCACAGAAAACGCATCGAATCAGTTAAAAAAACTTTTTACTTCTAACTGGGATGCAGAGCGAAGGTTCCTTATACAAGTAGAGTTCTCCCAATTAACTTACCTCTCTTAGCCAAGTGCTTGTATAATATACTGATAGTCACATTAATTTCCACTTATCGAGTAGAAATACTATATTCTATTTACCTTTAGTGTTGTGTCATTGTAGAACATCGTATGAAATGCATAAACCCTTTAGAGTTTTATGTGCCAATTATAACGATATGAACATTATAATCTCAAACGTAGACAGCCTTACTATGATCGCGAGTTACCAGTTGGACGTGGTCAAAGGAGTGGGAGTCAGCGAATTTTCAAATCATCCTAGTTTTTCCTATGCCGCAGCGCTTTCAGCAAGAGTAAAAATGCGTGTTTCCATTTTAGTGGTATAACAAAGAGTGAAAAAGCTTTATTGACAAGAATTATGTATGCTCCCTCTCCCTTTTTCTTATTTTATTATAATATTATATTTTATATTAAGAGACAGTCTCATTTTTTTTAAGTTACTTATCTTAAATAGTAATTAAACAGCCCTAAAATTAAAGGTACACTGTTAATGGTAGAACAGCCAAAGGGTACACCACGTATATATACAGAGCTCGCAAATAACCATTAGCCATTTCAATTCATTCATTTCGTACAAAAATAAGTGTTCACAATTAACTGTCAATAAATTTTGCCGACGCAGCATGGGCATTAACAAAATAGAAAAAAAATTTATACCCACAGTCCCTCTCTCACCGGAAGACTTAATATGTTTATCACTCCCGCTTGGATTCGATTGTTCATTTCAAACCAACAACCTGTTTTTAAAATAAGAAACTTAACAATAATACTGAGTATCTGTATAATATGTTGTTACTGCTGTGAGAAGGAAAAAGTTTTAAACGTAATGACGTAACGTAAAAACGCAATGTTATGTAGGAAAAAATAAAGTAAAATTGTGAGTAAAGGGAAACTGCAGCTCGCAGAAGACACACCGATGCTCAAATACATATAGTAAGCGTCAGATCAAAGCATTCTCCGACAGACAGTACCAAAGAGAACACAACTAAAAATCATCTGGCTGTGAGCAAAACATCTGTTAAGTAAACATATTGTCACAATGTGCTCCTTCTTTAGATTTAAAGCGCCATTCCACTGCAACATTCTGATACATTCACGAGGATGGTCCGTTCTTTTACACAGGGCCTCCCATTAGGAGGATGAGCTCATTCCAAACGGACGGACCGCACATTCACCATTCGCCCCGAAGGTTTCCATGCTTATTTAAAAAATATACCGAACATTATCGATTATTAAGGTTATTGTGTGAGTACCTTCTCTAAAAACAGCCGATTCAACAAGTGCATGGTAATTAAAATTTCTTATTGGTTTTAAAAATATTAATTTGTTTTGCATAAAGATGAGTGGCACCAAGCGCAAACGCACTATTACCTGAGCGCCACATCATAACGCGTTGGTCCTGTATATGTGGTCGGAAAATATAACCGCCATGCGATCGTCACAGAAGATCTTGGAGCGGATGGGGGAATAATAACTTATTAAAATATTA